>JAADXR010000278.1:0-38342 GCA_023337935.1 Elongisporangium anandrum
CCCTAAACCCTAAACCCTAAACCCTAAACCCTAAACCCTAAACCCTAAACCCTAGTCAAAGAATTGTATCCGCTAAGCAGATCGCCAGCAGGTCGTGTAAACACTGCACGGGTTCGTGACCACGTAGCACAGGAGCATCTCGTCGGCGATGCAAAAGAGCATAGTCAGCGTTTGGGAGCACGATGCACTTGTATTCGAGCAGTTTCAACTCTAGGATTTTGCTGGGCGCGCGGGTCCACCGCAATGCGTCTGCCAGGAATATGTGGCAACTTATGTTAAGCCTCACGAGGAGCAACAGGAAATGGACCACGGTTGTTCAGGCCGTCTATGAGAAGCAATGATATCTAGTTGTTGAACTGATGCTGTGCCGAAGCCAAAGCTGTGATCAAATTTAGATCGCGCCCCATGGCCTGCAGTGAAGTTGCATCTCATATGAACAACAAATAAGGCTGTATTGGCTAAGACATCTCTTCATATGGCTACATTTGAGTTTACTCATACGACTCAAACACAAAATGTTGGGCTTTGTGTAAAGGTACCAACCTATTCATTGAAATGCGCTACAACAAGAACTTGTTAGCACGAGATGCCATAGAACATAATTTTGGAGTTGAATTTTATACGCTGAACAAATCGAAAGGAGTTGCCTTTGTGGCCGAACGGAATCAACGATGACCTTACAATTTCATAACAAAGTACTATTCGGAGGTAGTGCTGAAGGCGATGATAATATTGAACGATTAACTCCTAGTTGGTCAACCAGCATAGAGGCGTACTCAACATAAACGAAAAAAAAATGTCCAACCCGCAGCTGAGCACATAACGTATCAATTTGTTTTGTCCTCTGGGCGTGCGTACTTTACACAAGCTCGTACTGCTGCGTCACTTGGGCCATCAACTCCCAAGACGATGGGGATTTAAAATATCGCACCATGTCGGCTTCAGTGGGTGGTGCAGTACCACTCCCACGATCACTTATGGGCGATCCGGGACCCATAGTGCTGCCTTCAACAATCGTGCGAACCTGCAGCACGCGATTTGCTTCAACGCCAACTCCAAAGTAAATTGTAAGGCGAGTGCGCATCCGGGCCAAAATTGCCGACACTTCAGGCTCTTGCTCTGGTTCAAATACATCGTCTTCTTCATCCTCATCGTAGTCATTCTCGTCATTCGAGCCTTGAGAGGTATCTGGCCAGCGCATAAACTGCACAGCGACTGCACTGCCGTTTTGGTCGTTCAAATCTCGCACACGCCACGCTCGATATGCAACCAACTGTTTCTTGCGACTCCAGCCAAACGGAAACACAATGTCCTGGGGACCCAACACGGTTGGTTCTGGCTTGTCCAACTCTAATAGGAACACAGAGTGCGGAGAAATCGGTCCATTCGGCAGCGATAGCGTCATCGTTGTGGCAGTCTCCGTCACATTCAGCAATTGAGTAGTTTGAGCGTACAGCATGCGCTCGACCCATGAAAGTGAAGCAAATGGCAGCAGACTGCTGCTGCTTAGCGTGGTGCTGCTGGGTGCAACACCGCCACCACCGTTCATGCGTAACGGCTTGTTGAGATCGTCTGCATCAATGTGGCGAAGCCATTCACCCGTAAGTCCACCTGTTGATCGCGATGCCGCAGCATCTCGTAACGCTGCAGAAACTTCCAGGTCGCGAGGCGACGGAAGTGCAGCTTCGATAGCACCATAATAATCCATAAACACGCGCCAATAGGGCAAACGTCGTTGCTGCTGACCATTTTCGTCGTCCTCTTCATCGTCGTCATCGTCGTCATGAAGACACCACCACGGCTCTTGCAGCAACCATGGTTCACAACTCTTAAGCAGGTCGTACAATTCACGCGTCGGCGAATCTGGCTGCTGCATTGATGGGCCCTGTGATCGGCGAGGAAGCTGAGCGATCTGCTCTCGCACTGTGTCGTCAATAAACGCTACCACCTGCGCGTAGGCCGCATGGCGGTCTAATCCTGATTGTGCATAGTGCACGAGACGGTCGCGTAGTTCTTGCAGGAATCCCTTGGTCGCTAAAAGAGCGTGGCTGATGGCCACAAGGGTTGAGCAGAGGTGCAATAACTGGTGGTTCGTCAAAGGAATTTGTACTAACGTCGCGGTCGGTCGGCGAGCAGTCCCAGAAGGAGTAACCATCTCAAACGAGTGACGATATACCTTTGCCTCAGCTGGCTTGTGGACTTGATCAAATCGGTGGATGCGCTTGATAATCATATAGGCCAGCTGAAGGATACGTGCGCGGCGGTAAAGATCGGTGTCGACTTCGTCTCGAGCTGATCCATCACCCGATGACGAGTTCACAGGGAGGGGCAACGCGTTGGGTTCGTCAAGAGGACCGCCAGGTCCAATGAAAAGCGCTTTATCCGAGTCAGTAGACCTGTTGCGCTTGCGATTCGGAAAGTGTGATGACGGGCTGAGCGGGATAACTACAATGCTCGGTGGCAGTGATTGCTGTTGTAAAAGAGACTGGCGTAACGCCATTCCGCTAGACCAGCTCTCACGCCGTGACTGCAATCGGTCGTAGTAGCCTAGCGAAGATGATGGCAGCGATGACGCTGGAGGAGGCGGAGGCGGAGGAGGTGCATACGAAGACAATGGCGGCACAGTAGCTGATCCCACGGAGCCTTCAGATTGGCGTGGTGTTTGAAGCGTCAGCTGCATCATTCCAGTAATGGGCGTCAATACACTCATGGGTCGAGATGTCCCGCTAGAGGCCATGGTCGGTGTGGGCATTGGTAGAGCAGCCAATGACGATCTTCGCACGTGCATCCTTGAGCTACTGCTGGTATTTCCGGGGCCTGCGTGGAGTGAAGCTACACTGGGCAACAGTTGAGACTGATGAGGGGGTGCCAATGGAGGTGAACGAGCGGTGGTAGACGCCAAACGCTGGTTCACAAACGAATCTGCAAGACTCATAGGCGAATTAATATCGATCGACGCTGGATGCTGCTGCATCGCAGACTGGAACGACGTGGCCGTAAAATACTCCGACTTGAGCGAACCTGAGCGCGTCAATCGTGTCATACGCTTACGCTCGCGACGGGCGGGATCAATAGGTGCACCGGATACGGCACTGTAACCATTGCTGGAGTAGTAGTGACCATTAACGTTTGCCGCTGACGGAGGAAGGAGTCGTGGATCAATGGAGCCTAATACATCATGACGGCTGGTGCTGGTAGGGTTTTGATGGTCTAGTAGTTCGTCAATGGAAGGTACACCGCGAGGCAGCAATGCACCATTGCTGCTGCTACCAGCACCACTGTTGATGCCGCTGCCGTCTACACTCATGCTACTGAGAAGCACAGGTGAGCGGAAAGTCTTGCGCGCCTTCCGGCTTGACGAGATACGAAATGCTGGTGAGCTGAGTGCTCCCTCGCAGACAAGCGTTTGGTCCGCCCTTTCACTGAAAAAGTAGACTTTAAACACGTGCAAGTTCTTGCAATTGAGTCGAGAAGATTGCCAACCGTAGTGCCAAGACTGGCGATTGCCGTTGATCAGGAAACGTGAACTGTTGATGCTGCTGTTGTTGCTGCTAACTCCCACCGGAACCAGCGTACCACGAAACCATTTACCGAATGGTTGTTCAGGAACTTTGACCTCTGCCATCAACTCGTCGCGCACATATTCACGACCAATCACAAGACTGTTGCCTTCGTTTGAGCTGGTGCTGTTGTTATCCGTATCATCCACGTGCACGCCGGCTGGAGCCATTTTCTTCTGCTTCGCGACCTCTTCAAAACGACCAAGTACAAGCTGGCAATCCGGGATGGCAGACTCAACCACTAAACCCGATCCGCAAAAACTTTTTGGATTGTGCCCTCCACAGCAATGAGGGAAGCAACGCAGGTTCTTGTGACCACTCGCTTTGTTACTTCTGCTCACGAGGATTTACAATGCCACAGTGCCAGAAACATTTCATGAGCTTGTGCAATTATATCGCAAGCAGGAGGGGCGAAAAGGGATTGGAGCGATCGCGTACCTTAAATATTCACTCGTAAATAGATCCTGGTCACACTGTGTGTGCAGGAAGCGGCAGGCGCTCATTCTGTCACGTCCAGAGGGGGCCAGGGGCACGCGACGCTGGAATGGGCAGGCAGGGGCTATCGCCGCGAGGGGCGGGGTGGAGGGGAGAGGGATCGAGAGCGACGGGGCTGGGAACAGAAGCTCACCACGTTGGGCAGCCGGCGCTTCTATCGGAAGGTGCTCTTCACGCGATGAACAACTCCCTCCTGCTCCCCCGAGGAGCAGAACCATCGGACCATAAACGCGACGAGCGACGAGCGAGCGAGTCACAAGTGAACGAGCTGCCCCTTTCAGCCAATGAAATACGCCCAATTTGTTTTTCTGACCAATCATATCGTGGAACTAGAAGGGTGGACTGTCTTCCCAGTCTAATAGAGCGCCCTCTCTCTACAAGAGCGTTTGCCCATCAAACCAATGGGGATGGGAAGATGCAACGGTTTCCACACGCGTGCACATCAAACGACTGGATTCTGATGAGACCAACGGTATCTACCGTATACCACAGTTGTGCCCTTATTTCGTTGGAGCAGCGTGTGTATAACATGCATCATTGTGCTCTTTCCAGAGAACAAGGGCCGCGAAATCCTGCGTGGCGTCCGCCTCTCACCTTTCAAGGCGGATGATCTCTGGCGTGCGTGATGCAGTCACTTTCGTGCTCGTTTTTTGCGCCAATTAGTACACTCTCTACTCAATAGTGTTATGCTATTGGATGATATAATTCCGACCTTCAAAATATCGAGGTTTTTTGTTCCCCACAGCTCACAAAACGTGTAGAGGTTAGGTCAATGCAAGCAATTGGTCGAAAATATACAAATCTGTTGGATTGGTAATCAAAGCCGGATGTATAAATAATTCGTGTACTGTAAATATATGCCTGTCATTGTCGGGCTCACCAAGACAAAGATAAAGTCAAAGCTTATCCTTAGAGTCGCAATGCAAGTGCATCCGTGTGCCACCGATGGCGCACTATTCGACGAACTGGGCCTGCCACTACGAGACCCTCAAAGGATAATACCGCAATCATGTCAACAACAACAACGCCTGTGAGCTTGGCAAGAAACGATCTGGGTAATGGGATCGATGGTAGCCCAATCACGTTCGTGGACGTCGCGATACGAAATCGTTCTGTTACGACATTTGGTTCCGAAAACGCCAAGAACGCTAATATGCAAATCAGCATTGTAGCATAAACCATGAGGAATGGGTTTGTCCAGACTGGTCGTCGGAAGCGTGCACCAAACCCAAATGCCAGCGCGCTGGTGATATACTGCGGTGCAGTAACTAGAAATAGTGTCGTACCAAGATGACTGTCTTGAAGTAGCCACCATTTTACCAGATCGACGTTTGCTGGATTAAACGGGCAGTACCACGGCTCTGTCATTAGCAAGTGCACAGCCAGGTAAAGAAATCCCACATGAAGCACTTCGTGACCTAGCATTGATACTAACGTCGTAGGCCCCACAAGACTGGATGTTGGACGCTCATGTCCTAGCTCGTTCAATGGCTTGGCCAAAGATAACGCGTACGAGAGCCCCACGAGCACGAGTCCGTCACCAAACATAAATGCCCATTGAGAGAGAAACACAGCGTTTGAGTACATCGTAAACCGCAATCCACAGCCAATCAGGCCGTACATCATAAGAAACTTCAAGTTGCTGAATGATGTAGCCAGTGAACAACGACCCTCGCGACAAATATCAATCACTGCTGAAATTGACTTGACCCGGCTGGTGAAGGGTGACACCACTGAGGCCTCAGCATCGCTGAGTGCAACACCCACATGGGCCACACGCAGCGCACCACAGTCATTGCCACCATCACCGCACATGCCTGTTACTGCTCCGGCAGCCATCATTTCAGCAATACAATCTGCCTTTTCCACGGGCGTCATGCGGCTAAAGATCCGAATATGGAAAAGCAACTTGGCCAGCTCACCCATCTTGCCAAGATAGTTGAATGCAGCGCCTGTCACTGCAAGCTCAGGTCGTTCCAACGTAAGACTCGAGACCATTGCATGAACATCCTTGTTACTGACAACTTGGAGGGTGTCAATGTCTTTCCATACAAGTGCCTTTCCGCCAGTATTGTTGACCGACAAGATTTCGCCAAGCAAGACGCGTGTCTTCGGTTGTACCATTCCACTGGCCCGGGCGATATAGCATCCCGTCATCGCGTTGTCACCCGTGATCATGACAACACGAATATCGCCGTGCTGCAGCGTCGCAATAGCATGTGCCGAGTCTGGCTTCAACTCGTTTTGAAACACGATAAGCCCGAGATAATGCATATCGCGTTCAATTGAATCGCGACTTTGGTGTTCCAGGTCAGTCACGCCGGGGTGAATTTCGCGAGCACCCATGCTAAGCACATAGCATCCATCACGCGCAAGCTGCTCGCTGCGCACAGTGTAGTCACTCGGCATTGATCCGAACGAACAAATGTCACGCATACGCTCATACGATCCCTTCGTAAATACGAAACGGCGTTGAGTATGCAAATCCTGAACTATCACGCTCATGCTCATGCGGTGGTGGTCGAACTCAAAGCGCTTGATAATTTCGAGCGCATACTCTCCCTCAGGAGACTCTACGATGGACCGCACTATGTCGTGTTGCTGACCCTGTTGCTGTTCAACAACAGCTTGCTCAAAAAGCTGCCAATGTGTGGCTTGAAACATCTTGATCTCAACCTCGTTGCCAACAAGTGTGTCATCATTCATGTATCCTAGCGTGTGACAGCTCGCCATTGCAAATTTCATCAGCAACGGGAAGCGAGCGCTTGTAATCTCTGAGTGTTCATCCATAAAGGCAGCAATGCCATCACGCGATCCACGGCGCCCAACTGGCACGCATCCGCGAAAATCGAGCCCTTGCTTCGTAATTGTTCCCGTCTTATCGAATGCAAACACACGCACTTTTCCACCGAGAGCGATTCGCTGAGGATCTAAACAGAAGATACCACGTTGTTGCAACCGCTTAGCTGCGTTGGCTTGGCCAACTGTGAAAACCACTGGGATCAAAGGGCTTAACACAGCTGAGATCATGAAGATACCATAGACGAACGCGCGAAGGTGATTGCTGAGCCCAGCGTTTTCAATCAGCAGATGCATAGCGATACAAGCAGCCACAATACCATATGCCAGCAAAAATGCGATGCACGCTTTGAGGTGCTCGTCGTATTTAAAACGCACTGGTGACGGATAAAGAATGGACTGAATAAGTTGTCCGCGCACCGTGTGAGCACCAGTAGACTGCACAATAGCTAGAATTTCATCGCTGGTGCTGCTTCGGTTGTCAACATTGCTGAGTGTTTGTCGCTGCGGCTGTATTCCCGATGACAATGTCTTGCAGCCAGCAAACAGAGTGTGCTTCTTTCCACTCTGGTCCTCTGGGTCGTATATTTCGTGACTGTTGGTCGGAATTGGGAACTTTTGGACTGGCATTGATTCGCCTGTCAGCGAGCTCTCGTCACACAACACATTTCCACCTGATAGAAGCACAAGGTCACATGGTAAATCCCAGTTTTCCATGACACGCACGAGATCACCTGGTACGAGCTGGTTCACACGAATGGTCTGCCATATGCCATCACGCTTGACGGCTACGCCACCAGATGAACGTGTCATGTGCAGCACAGTGGCCAATAACCGGCGCTTGATGACGATATTCACTCCAATTACAAGCATAATAAGAACCATGTTCACCACAGCCACGTCAATGTAGGCCGTAAAATACCAAACTGCGTAGCACATAAGCCCATAAAGATAAAAGTAGCAGACAGTTTCCTGTGCTATCGAATGCATGATTGATGGCATGGGAACCTCCATGCTGTTGTGGCCCACGAGCGCCATACGTCGGCGCACCTGCTGTGCATGCAAGCCCTCCACACAATGTCGTCGAATTTGCGCATACGTATCTGGCAAGGGTACATGTCCTGGAATAAATCGTTCCTCATGATCGTCGTAAATGTAGCGCAGGTGCTGAAACTCGACGTATCGCTGACCGGGTCCGGTCACATCTGGCTCAGTAGTCTGCACCAGCAGCGTTTGATCATAGCCCTGGCGCGTACCATGGGAAAATAGATTTTCAAGTCTCGCAATACATGCCGTGATACCTGAGCGGTCTGGCATAACGATCTCGGCGCGCTCTGGATTGAATAAATGCACGTACGTGCATCGGTCCAACGGTAGCTTGACACGGAAGAAGTTTCGCAGACGACTGAAGTTTGCCACAATAATACTTAACCAGAGACCCGACACAAGCCAGAAGAGAATGAATACCAAGATAAGCACGTCGGTGGGGTCAAATAGTGCCGGACTAAACTGAGAATTGCTGTCAAGGAGCAGTACGATCATGATGGGCAGCAGCCACACCGTAAGTGTCATGAAATAAAGCAACACCAGTTGTCCGAAGCTTGAATCTTCGTAGCCTGTTTGTTCAATCGAGTCCACAGCTGCCCGCAACTCGGCAGTAGCGCTTGACATCTGTGAGATCATGGGAGTTCGCCCTGAGTGTCCTTCACCTTCACCACCGTAAAGCACAACGCCGATTCCAGCATCCTTTGACATCTGTAAGTGCAGTGGCAAAAGATTTGGGCGCCGATTCATCATGATCATCAGTGTGTCTGGTGACGACCCCCAATGCCTGCTAAGCCACGATCGCAGCGGTAGCCACAGTAAAAGCAGCACGAAGAAAACTCCATATGCCACGTAGTGCACCAATAGAGGCGGCTCAACGTACGTCGAAAAACGAAAAGACGATACCGCAGTAGCTGTGTAGCACTCGTTTTTTGCTGTAGTGTTCACTTTGCCCGTGTTCGCGTCCATAATGCTCGAGCATACAGCACCGACCGGAAACGATGCGTTATTGTTGCGAGGGTTGGTGTACGACGTCCAGAAAATCGAAGCATTCTGCGTGGATTGAGGCAACGACGAATTTGTGACGACTTGTCCGTTCATGGAGCCTTTGATGATGGTGTCAGGACCGCATTGTAGCTGATCAGTCAGAACGCCGCTTGACTGGTCCACAGTTCGTCGCAGACGACACACTGAGTCTGGTTGCGTGTATACAAACACGGGGGAGCTGGGAGCGTAGAAAGAGTCCGGAAAGTTGACTTGCCGCTTGCGTTGCCAGCCGTGCTTGAAGTATGAATCGTAGTCCGCCAAACCATTGCTGTTTGGCCGTTGGTAGCGCGTGAACAGCTCGCTTGTAGTGCCGTACTTACAGCAGAAGTACACCGGATCGTGATTCACGGCGCAGGCAGGATACGCTTCCTGGCTATGCATTGCGACTGTTGTGTTTGTTGCCAGCAGGCACAGCCAGAGCATGAGCCACAGCCGCCGCAAGCGGTGAGGTGACTCCGATGCCATGGCGAAACAATGAGTGAGTGGGCCATTCGGGGCAAAGAAAAGGGGTGGGCGTTCTTCAGCTGGTCAGCCGCGCTGTAATAAGGCCAATAGAAATCTGGTCTGTACGTACATTTGTTGAATGTTACCCGCACCATACAGTAGGGAGATGGGAAATCGTGGCATGCGACCTCGAGACTGCGTTATTAGTCTTGGGTCACTGTGTACAGTCCCACTATGGCGTGATAAGGATGTTCCACTGAACTGTAGGTTTGTGTTCACGCTTGAAAAGATGTGCATGAATCGAACAGTTCTGTAGTAGGTGCAACTGTAAGAAATGCACAGAGCAAGCTGATGGGAATCTGCCATGCACAAATTACGATTCACAAATGAGCACGGATGCGACTGGTACTGTAGTCTAATGATAACAACGCAATTGAATGCGTGTCAATTACAGCCGAGAGGCCTGACAGAATCGCGAACTGCACAGCAAACGAGGAATCATAAAGAGGAGACAACGCAATTTTGGAACAATTACTCTTTTGTTTCTGTTTTCCCGGCAAGTATCGTTTTTCGAGAGTTCTTGGTCTCATTTTCTTGTTCAGCATACTAGTCACAGCACCTGGAAAATAAGCCGGCCAAAGGGCGAGCGACCTCCGTACTGACCCGCCCAGTTGCCCTTGCGTCGTACGACCACCATATCCCACTTGTTTAGACGCAGTTGAACCACGCTCGCGTGTTTGAGCGGCAGATGTTCTCCTTGGGTCGAAACGAAAGACGCACTTGTCGCCTCCAGGTCCTTCTTTGGGTTCCACAACTCAGCGTATGCAACGCGCAATCCGGGCAGCGGGTTGCCATTGACCTCGAGATAGTACTTAGAGCAGTCGTTGTCCACAGGTTCAAGGTAAACTTGAATGCGATAAAGTCCCGTTTGCACGATTTCAATGCGCTGATCATCATCAAACATTTTCATATGCATGTCATGTCCTGAAGATTCGCGAATCGTCCACTTGAGAAGCCGTTCGGACGTCGTCGTTGTTGTTGGAAAGCAAATTAGCGAGAGAAATGCTTTCGCCTTCTTGTCGTCCATCTTGAATGCAGATTTGTTCGTTGGGTTGGAAAATCAAAAATGAAAGACTCTGGACGCGACCAGCCCAACATTTATTCGACCGTTAGTTCAGTTTTCTTTGTCAACCGCCGGATATTATTGATAGCCAAAGACCTGGACTTTTAAACATGCAAAAAATGTATTAACAGGCGGCTTAATTGAATCAGTTGGTGGCCGACTCGACAAGCTTGGCATAGATACCGTTGCGTGCAATAAGCTCGCTATGTGTGCCTTCCTCAGCAATCTTGCCGCCGCTGACAACGCAGATCTTGTCAGCCTTGCGGATGGTTGACAGGCGATGCGCAATGATGATAGTCGTGCGGCGCTTAAGCGCTACGACCTTATCTAGCGCTTCTTGCACGATTTTCTCGCTTTCTGAGTCCAGTGCACTGGTAGCTTCGTCCAGTAGTAGAATGTTTGGGTTCTTAAGAATGGCACGAGCAATAGCAATGCGCTGCTTCTGGCCACCTGAGAGCTGCTCGCCCTTGAGTCCGACCTGAGTTTCATAGCCGTCTGGGAACTGCGAGATAAAATCATGCGCATTCGACATCTTGGCCGCAGCTTCTATCTCTTCTTGGCTTGGCTTCGCATCCAGTCCATACGCAATGTTATCAGCGATTGTTCCAATAAACAAAGTAGGTTCTTGGCCAACCAGACCGATCTGGTTACGCAGCCAGTTAACGTTGATCTCCTTGGTGTCTACGCCATCAAGCAGAACTTGGCCGCGGATTGGGTCATAGAATCGCTCAATGAGCGAAATACAGGTACTCTTGCCTCCTCCACTGGGCCCACAGAATGCCACAGTCTGACCCGCTTCAATGGTTAGATTGTAGTTTTTGAGCACTGTAACTTCCGGTCGTGTCGGGTAGCGGAACAAAATGTTTTTAAATTCAATCTTGCCTTCAACCTTGGCTGGCTTGAGTCCAGCTTCATCAAACGAATCAATAGGTAGCTCACGATCACGCAAAGCCACAATGGATGCACCAGACTTAATCGCATTTTCCGAGTCACCAAGAAATGAAGCGGCATTGCCAATACCCTGGGCCGACATCATGATAGCCATCAATGTGCGCATCATCTCGTTGAATGTGATATCAGCATGATCAACCAGCACACCTCCGTACCAAAACACTAGCGCATAAGCAGCAAACACAATAAATGAGCTAAAGCCCATCGCCAAACCATTAATTTGAGCTTCGCGGCGGCCACTCACTAGAGGTTCTTCAAGGAGAATCAAAAACTTGTCCGAAATGGTTCTCTCAAGACCAAGGGATACGACCGTACGGATGTTGCTGAGAGCCTCTGAAGCGTGTGCTCCAACCTCAGTAAGTTCGTCGGATAAGCTACCATTTCCACGAATTTGCTTGACACGAATGACTTGGCCAATCAGGAGTAGAGGAAATACAGCAAGCATGATCAGTGTCAATAGCCAACTTCCAGTCGTAAACGATATGATAAGAGCAGCCACAAATGTGAAAATGGCCTGGACGACTCGACCTTGAGAATCTCCTGAAATGAGAGCAACCTTCGTGGCAAACGTCGACAGATCGGCCGTTAAAGCACCGGTAGCGTTTTTCTTCTCATCAAAAAAGGCAACATTCTGACGACAGAGGGCAGTGAAGTGAATATTCCGTAGACGCGTGGTCAATTTCTCAGCCATGTACTTGAAGCAGAAATTCTCGACCATAGTAAAGAAGAAGATGATAACTGCACCGCCAATATACCAGAGGCCATAAATTCGGACATCTTTCGAGAGTTGGTCCAAGTACGAATGGTCGTGGGTCTCCTGATAGGAGCTATACTTTTCCGTCATTGTGGCTACCATTTCACTGATCAAAATGGCCGAAAGGGGTAACGCAAAGCCGTTAACTGCTGAGGCAAACATGCCAGTAAGGAAAAACTTACGTTCCGGTCGACTGAAGGCCATGGCATCAAACAGTGTAAACGGAGTTTTGCTTTGATCGGATGACTCTTCAAGCGCAATATCCAGATCCCCATTTTTGCTACTTCGTGCAGAGCGGATACTTGTGGTGCGAACCATTTCGATGGCTTCACGTTCAGTTTGAGCATTGGCCAAATCTTCAGCGGCAGATTGAGCTTCCTCTTGTGCTTTTTCTTCCTGAATGGTATACAATTTTTTGTAAACGCCATTCCCAATTACGACAAGCTGATCATGAGGGCCTTCTTCCACAACGCTTCCACCAGCTAGTACCACTATTTTGTCGGCGCGACGAACCGTCGTCAAGCGATGCGCAATCACAAGCGTTGTCATTTGCGTCTTATCCATTAAATCATTCAACGCAGTTTGAACGACGCGTTCGCTTTCGGCATCCAAAGCGCTTGTAGCTTCATCCAATACAAGAATCTTTGGCTCACGAACAATGGCTCTTGCAATGGCTACTCGCTGCTTCTGCCCTCCAGAAAGCGAGACACCCTTTTCACCAACCAGCGTATCATAGTTGTTGGGTAATGACATAATGAAGGTATGAGCGTTGGCTAGCTTGGCGGCGGCAATAACTTGGTCACGAGTGATATTGTTTCCTCCGGCAGCAATATTCTCGAAAATTGTCGTCGCAAAAAGCACTGGCTCCTGAGATACCATACCAATCTGCGAGCGCAGCCATTTCACGTTCAAAGTCTTGATGTCACGACCGTCCAGAAGGATTGTGCCACTTGTTGGATCGTAAAAACGTTCAATCAGTGAGATCAGTGTACTCTTACCACCACCACTAGCACCCACAAAGGCAACTGTCTGGCCACTTTCGATGGTCACATTATAGTTCTTGAGAATCTGAGCATCAGGGCGGCTCGGATACGTGAAGTTGATGTCTATGGCTTCGATGCGGCCTTCGCACGAATCTGGGACGATGCCTTCCTCCTTTGACGCGTCAATCGAAGACGGAGTTCCCATGATTTCATACAGTGACGCAGCGGCTCCACGTGCTTGAGCAACAGCCGTAATATTTGGCGAAATCTGAGCCAACGAGATTGATCCCATCAATATTCCAAAGAACGCTTGAAAAACTTCTGAAGGGGATGCCTCATCATGCGCAACCTTGGACCCACCGTACCACAAACCAGCTGCATACATAATCCAAATACTGCCAAGGAAGAGGCCGAAGATTGACGCACCCCATTTAGCGAGCTGAATGTTTTCCTTCTCCGCAAACAGGGCTCGTTCATTATACTTCTCGATCGCGCGCTTTTCACCATTCAGCGAAGACACAGTACGAATCGAGCCAAGGGTTTCTTCTGCCACCGCGCCTGCTTCAGCATACAGCTTTTGCGACTCTTGGGTTCGCGCGCGCATCATTGTGAGCAAGAATGCAAGTGAGAGCGCCATGAAAGGCATCACACAAGCCATGACAAGACTCATATCCCAGCCTTTCGAGAACCCAATAGCGTAGCCAGTAATGAACTGGCACATGTACTTGAACGTATCTCCGAGTTTGTGGCCCATGCCTTCCTTGATCTTGACCGTGTCGCCTGTAAGTCGACTTGAGAGCTGGAGCGCATCAGTGCGGTCGTACCACGTGATATCCAGATACAGCATATGCTTCAACGCTTCGTTACGCAACTCCTTCATCTGTCGTTCGGATGTGTTGGCAAACAACACGTACGCGATGTAGTCGGTAATAAAGAGAGCGATAGCGATGTAAAAGAAGTTGAGTGCGGCCGTATTGACGGCACTGCGATCGACACCGCCGTCGGCCTGTGCGAAGCCTGAGATGGCGTCGCCAAACACGAGTGCCATGCATGGGAACAGCGCACCGTTGGCACCAGCGCATATCACACCAATAGCTACACACAGTTTGTCGAATGGAGTCGCATATCGATAGAGTTCCGAGAACGGGAGCGACGGTGTGGTGGGGGCGGTCTCCGGTGTGTTTTTCGCAGAGATATCACTGCCTTCACGGGAATCGGTCTTCGCATCGTCAACCTTGAAGGCATGGTCAATGCTGCGAGGTGTGACCGCCTCGACGTAAGGCCCAGATGGATCCTTTGCGTGAGAAGGCGAGGCCATTGGACGGCTTTGAGAGAGCAGTGCGTGCTTGCTGGCGAATGCACGAGTGAGACATCGCTTGACTTGGCGGATGTGCTGGCTGATTACCACGCCCAATCAGGGGTGGGATTTTGATTACGATTTTGCTGGCCGTCGCGTGGCACCTCAGTCCATTTCGAAAACCCACATTTTGGGCGTTCCAAGCTGTTTTTCTATACCTACGATTTTTAAATCGTAGGTATAGAACCAAATAGTGTTAAAACCTCAACCAAAATATGCGTTAAATCAATACTCAACACCTGACCAAATATTTGAAGTACTGATAAAAGTGAACATGCTGAATTGTTTCTCCTAAAACCCAAATGCTTCGTGAGTTTGTTGGACATATGACTTTAATTAGCTAGGTTTTTGCTCAATGAAGAGGCAAATGAATGGGTAAATACAGGGTTTTAGAGCCCAAATACTAACCCTACATCCTGGCGTAAGCTGAGAGGTTGAGATCGTCCAGCGTAATCGAATGTCGGAATACCATATCACAGAGAAACTAAGATAGCTTGTATCTTTGTGAACACTGTTATACGATTTATAGCTCTTTCAGTTTTTCGCCAACCGCATGTGCTTTGTGATAAAAGGAATAGGAAGCATGATCCCCGCCTAACTATTGTCGCGCCTCATTCACGGCTTTTAGAATCCAACTTCGCGTAGATTCCATTGTTGCGTGCGAGTAGCTCACTGTGTGTGCCCTGCTCAGCTATCTTTCCTCCACTTACGACGCAAATCTTGTCAGCCTTTCGAATAGTCGACAAGCGGTGGGCGATGATGATGGTCGTGCGCCGTTGCAACAAAACGATCTTATCCAATGCCTCCTGCACGATACGCTCGCTTTCCGAGTCTAAAGCGCTTGTGGCCTCGTCAAGGAGCAGAATGCTTGGGTTTTTGAGAATGGCACGAGCGATGGCGATGCGTTGCTTCTGTCCACCAGAAAGCTTCTCGCCTTTCATACCCACCTGCGTGTCATAGCCATCCGGGAATTGCGTGATAAACTGATGAGCATTCGCCATTTTTGCGGCTTGCATAATATCTTCCATACTTGGCTCAGCATTTAGTCCATACGCAATGTTATCGGCAATCGTACCGATGAAAAGTGTCGGTTCTTGACCGACAAGTCCAAGTTGGGAGCGCAACCAGCGCAAATTAAGCGTCTTGAGGTCATGCCCATCGAGCAACACACAACCACGGGCAGGATCATAAAATCGCTCCAACAACGCAATAATTGTGCTTTTTCCACCTCCGCTTGGGCCGCAAAATGCGACAGTTTGCCCAGATTCAATCACTAGAGAGTAGTTGCGCAGTACTGTCACTTCAGGCCGTGTCGGATATCGAAACATGATCTTCTGAAACTCCACACGCCCAACTACTGTCGGCAGCTGTAGCCCATCTTCTGAAAATGAATCGATAGAAACTGGTGCTTCTGTGAGTCCAAAGATTGCTGCTCCAGCTATGGTTGAGTTACCCGCATCTGCAAGCCAGGAGGTGGCCGATCCGATACCCTGCGCTGACATCATGATGGACATGAGCGTACGGATCAACTCCGTAAACGTGATGCTCCCTTTGCCGACGAGCGTTCCGCCGTACCAGAACACAAGCGAGTAGACCGCAAACATTATAAAAGAACTGAAACCAAGCGCAAGGCCATTTATGTGCGCTTCGCGTGTTCCATCTTCGAGCGGTGCTTTTAGTAACGAACGAAAATGATCGATCATGGCCGGCTCCAAACCCAAGGATATTACAGTCCGAATATTACTGAGAGCCTGTGACGCATGAGCGCCTGAGTCAGATAAATAGTCTGTGCCATGACCACCCTTCATCTGCTGAATACGAACGACTTGGCCAAATATAAGCAGCGGAAACACAGCCAGCATAACCAGAGTGAGCAACCAGCTTCCCAACACAAACGAGATGACCATTGCCGATATAAAGGTAAACAAAGCCTGAATCATACGCCCTTGTGCATCGCCAGAGACTAAGGCTACCTTTGACGCATTCGTCGCGAGATCAGCTGCTAGGGCGCCTGTTGCATTTTTCGTCTCATCGAAAAAGCTAATGGGCTGACGACACAACGCAGCAAAATTCATGTTGCGTAGGCGCGACGTGAGCTTCTCAGCCATTAATTTGAAGCAATATTGCTGCACTGCAGTTGCAACTAGTAATATCACAGCTCCACCAACGTAGAACAAGCCATATATCTCGACTTGATCATATAGATTATCCAGTTGAACATGATCTTTCGTTTGCTGAAACTTGGCATATTTTTCTGTCATAGAGCTGACTAATCCACTGACCAAGAGCGCTGAACTGGGCATACTGCATCCACATATTGCTGCTGCAATTGATCCAACAACAAAATATTTGCGTTCTGGATGGCATAGCTTCGCTACCTTCCACAGTGAAAATGGATTTGCGTTTGAAACGGCTTGAGGATTTTGGCAATCAAGATCATTCATATCGGTGCGAGAGTGTTCGTTTGATCCACGCGAGAGCGATACACCACTATTATTGCGCACGAGAGCATCGTGTTTTTGGTTACCTGTAATTGAAAATGTCTCAAGCTCTGCATCGTACTCATTCAGATGCATCTCCTTCGGCTCATCACCTTCAGGGCTCTCTTGTAGTGTATACAAATTCCGATAAACACCACGCGGAATTTCCATCAGTGTGTCATGAGGGCCTTCTTCAACAACACATCCACCGGAAAGAACCACAATTTTGTCTGCACGGCGAATAGTGCTTAAACGATGCGCGATGACCAATGTCGTCATGTTTGTCTTGTCCATGAGTTCGTTCAGTGCTGCCTGCACTACACGTTCACTTTCTGCATCCAATGCGCTGGTAGCTTCATCCAAAACGAGAATTTTGGGCTCCCGAACAAGTGCGCGTGCAATGGCGATTCGTTGCTTTTGCCCGCCAGATAGAGCGACCCCCTTCTCGCCGACGAGTGTGTCGTATTGCTGGGGTAGACCCATTATGAACGAGTGCGCATTCGCTAGTGTAGCAGCGGCGATAACTTGGTCACGAGTCACAAGATGCACCGGCATTTGATTACTCAAGCCAAACGCAATATTATCATGAATTGAAATCGCAAAGAGAACAGGCTCCTGAGAAACAAGCCCCATCTGTGAGCGCAGCCACTTCACTTGTAGTGTCGTAATGTCTTGACCATCGAGGAATATTTGCCCCGCGACAGGATCGTAAAAGCGCTGCAGCAGTGAGATGAGAGTACTTTTCCCCCCTCCGCTGGCGCCAACAAATGCCACTGTTTGTCCGCTTGATATTTTTACGTTGTAGTTGACAAGAATCGGCGCGTCAGAGCGACTTGGATATGCAAAATCCACACCGCGAGCTTCAATCGCACCCGAGCAAATATCTGGAACCAGGCCTGTTTCCATGTTCTTCGTGCTATTAATTTCCGAGCTGGTTGCTAGAATTTGGTATAGTGCTGCAGCAGCACCCTTGGCCTGCGCCACAGCTGTAATGTTGGGAGAAATTTGTGCCATAGCCATGGAGCCGAGGAGAATGCCAAAAAATGCACTGAAGACGGTGCCTGGGTCTGTCTTGGCGTGTGAGACTTTGCTGCCACCATACCAAAGTCCAGCGGCATACATCAGCCACATACTGCAAAAGAATACCCCGATTACAATTGAGGTGATTCGCGCGAGCTTGACATTCTCTTCTTCGGCTTTCTTCGCTCTCGCACTGAATTTTTTTATCGCACGGAGCTCGCCATTATTGGAGACCACCGTGCGCATTGACCCGAGTGTTTCTTCAGCCACAGCACCTGCCTCAGCATATACTTTTTGCGCCCACTCTGTTCGTTCGCGTAAAGTTTTTAAAAGCCACGCAAGAGAGATTGCAATGCATGGCATCACACAAGCCATTATCAAAGATATATCCCAGCCTTTCACAAACCCGATGACATATCCGGTAACAAACTGCGCGAAATATCGCAAAGAATCACCCAACTTTTGACCCATGCCATCCTTGATCTTGACAGTGTCACCAGTAAGCCGACTAGACAACTGCAGTACATCGTGCTGGTCGTACCAGGAAATATCGAGATAAAGCATGCGCTGAAAGCCTTGTTCACGAAGCGCCTTCATCTGGCGCTCGGCGGTGACGTAAAATAACACATAGGATGTGTAGTCCGTAACAAAAAGCAGCACGGCAACGCCCGAGTATAACAGTGATGCCTCGTTAATCGCAGACGAGTCGTATGGTTGGAAACTCGATATCGCTTTACCAAAAATAAGCGCCATACAGGGAAACAGTGCGCCATTGATAGTAGTCATGAGCAAACCGATCCCAAGACAAATCATGTCCCATCCAGATGCAAACCGATACAGATCTCGGAAATGGAAAGCCGACATAGCAGTCGCAAGCTCCTCTTTCTGTCGCAGCTTCCTCTGCTGCTCTTGTAACTCAGCGGCAGAACTAGCGTGGCTGGCTATCTTCAACTTCTCATTTGATCCAGCGACTTGCAGGGCAACAGATGCACCTCGAGGACGAGATACTTCATTGCTGCTATGCTCCGGCTGGTCTTCGTGAGGCGTCTCAGACCTCGTGTATTGGCATTGACTGCCTGGTGATGAGGCTTCCTCGGGAGTAGTCGGCATGGTGCCAATCGAAGAATGAGGAAGAAAGTAAGTCCACGGTGAGACGGCACCAACCGAAAAAAGTAACGTGCCTAATTCACTTCTATTAATTGCCACGTGCGAGTACTGGCAGAAAAAAATACAGAAATAAATAGTTGGATTTTAGAAGAAACGCCTGGATACACCTTTCTTCAACGGCATTAGCATACGCGTTCACATTCCATTCTTTCTTTACGACCGTGTTCCCACGGGCGGGCGTGGGCCGTACAAGGCACACATGAGCACAATAAACTCGTTGAAATCCAGCACATGATCGCCATTCACGTCATATTCTCGATAAAACTGCTCCACATCTTGCTTGGTGATACCACTGGTTGCAATTTCACCGTGGCTTTTATTGTTTGCCATCACTTTTGCCATTACGTCATCATCGTCGACTCGCAGTGCCTCCATGATCTCATCCATGCTCACAGCACCGTCCCCATTTCGGTCAAATACCTGGAAAATTGCGTACAACTCCTCACGATGCTCCGGTGTCAGAGTAGCCACGTCTCGCGAGATTGTGGGGTCCATGCCCTGCAAGTAGGAACGCACGTTTCCCACTTTCGCCAGTTTTAGCATCTCTTCAAGCTGATACTTAGTAGCGTACTGAAAACAGATTTCAAGTAGCTCCTTGAGCGAAATGTGTCCATTACCATCTTTGTCGATGGCTTGAAAAACTGATGTCATGTCATTGTATCCCAGCTTTTCAAAAAAGGTCTTGTATGTAAGCAACTCCGCGAGTGATATCTCTCCCGAGCCATCCTCATCCATTGACCAGAAAAGGCGAATCACTGACATCACCTCCCGTACCCCATAAATGCCAAAAGTCTGCTCTCTCTTCCGTGCCTTAGCTTTGTTCGTGCCACTGACGCTTGCACGTCGCCCTGTTGAACCTGATCGTTGTTTGACTTTCTCCAAAGATTTGATCATGTCGGAATCCTGAGATTGAAATGCAAACGAGGTGCGCTTGAAAACGTTGCCAATGTTTGCATTCATCTCTCGCCGTTTTTGCTGAAGATAGTCCTCCATTCGTTTGACTTTTTTTTGTTGTTGCACGATCTGGCGAGTTTGCTTCGGAAGTAGACGATGATGCAGATTGCGATTGTCATTCTCATTTGCCATGGTCAAGTACATTTTCTCTTTCATAGCCTCTAAATGCGTCCGGGTAGTGACTTCCTTCACAGATAAAGCATATTCATCGCTTTGAGGTTCCTTGTCATCCACAGACTCATCTAGCTCTGGGATCGCATGCGTTCCAATGGATGATAACGGCGTAAGCAACGGGGTTGAAGCTACCAGACGCAAATTCTGAGGAGCTGACGAGCAATCGTTTGACATCAAATTGCTACCACTAGTAGCATCATGCTTGTCGATTGAATCACAGTAGTCGTGGACTTTAGCAATAATACTATTGATCATGCGTAACTTGTAAAGTGCGGGATGTTGGTCAGCTTGGTTGTTATTCATTTCAGGACCCGAATTTGTGATGTCAGCGCCGTGAATATGTCGCTCTGGTTGGTCTTCACCAACAACACCGCTATTACGAGACCCAGAGTATTTTTGCTGGACCTGATCCATGAAACATACATCCAAGGAGCTCTTTCGACGGTCTCGAGCTGCCACAGAAGTTCGTCTAGAGAGTGGGAACCGGTCCGTTGACGTCGACTTAGCTAGATTATTGATGTTATTTTTCGATGCAGTCCTGCTAGGGCTCTTTGTAACAGGCGCCGTATGCGGCCGAATTGCAAGTGCAGATGCCGGTAGATGCTTTTGCAGAAATGATGATGCCACCAGTATTTCGTCGTCATGTGACCAATCAGTTATAGAGGTTGAAGGGAGTGGGGCGGAAACCGCAGTCCTTTTTGTTTGGGTTTTGCGTTTCATGTATTGTAGATTCGCATACATATCCATTGATTTTCGCTCCAACGTTGATCGATTGGCTAGTGCTGACTCCGCCGCATCGTGAAGCTGATTCTGCATTGCAATAATCGCATGATTTGCACGATTCCCACCAGAAACTCGACTGCTCGCAGATGTTGCTGGAAACGAAATCAAAAGCTCCTGCTCCAGGTATTTCTTGTCCATATTAAGATTTCCTGGATCTGCGAACTGCACCGGTGGCGCTGTGTCTTTGCGATCAAATGAATTCACACATAAAAGGGGTCCAACTTGGCCAAGACTTTGCAATCGCCGAGCATGCTTGACTTTGTGAACTGCATCGTCACATGTCAGCAATGCGTCTGTACTGGTTTCTTCGCTCGAAATCGGACTTAATGACTTTTCATCTGCCGTACTAGTGGTGAGTTGTTGAAGTATCACAGATTTAGCCTGGCAATTGCGTTGCTGGTGCTTAGCTAACGCAGCGTTCACTTCTGCGTCATTTGTTATATCAATCCCTTCATTTTCTAGCACTTGTAGCTCGGGGCTCTTGCTTACTAGGTGATCTACTAGTAGCGTGCTCACGCGATGCAGCTCGTGGCGACTCTTGTGTTGTACATGTTGTTGATACAAGGTGTCACGTCTTCGGTTCAACTTTTCGCCTGGAGAGAGTTCGATTTCTCGAATTAACTCATCAACCATTTTTTTTCGCTCTTGTAGCCTTTTGGAATCATCTTGGCGAAATCGCCATGGCCAGCGGCCAATATTATCTGCATCAAAAAGCTTGCCCAGACACGCGCCTTGCCAATCCCATACAAAAACGCGCATATCCAGCGCACAAGTAACAATAATGTTCGGGTTCTTCGTAACTTCTAAACTCGTCAGTCCATCTCCATGAGCTTTCCACCCACGAACAAGCATCACATCGTTTTCGTCGGCAGCTGTTTGATCAAGTTCGCGATTGCGTATTGCCACTGGTTTTCGAAAGTCACAAGGAGCTATCATACTGCTAACACGACATGTCGACTTCCGTTGCCCAAATAAGAAAGCTTCAGCAGCAGCCGTAGCAGTAGCGGCCGTAGAGGCTGGAGGGAGTCTTGGTCCACGACTTGGTGTTACTTTACCACTGCCTATCCCTAGTCCAGTCGTTTTCTTTCGGGCATCCATTCGTCGACGGGAAAGGCGCTTTAAATCCATTGGGGAGACTTGGCTTAGATCCTCGAGCAAAGTTTGCCACTCGGGTTGAGCAAATGCTTGGTGATGCCGAACTGCAGCAGGATTTTGTCGCTGTTGCTCGTCTTGCTGCTTCATTGCAAGCTCTTTAGAGAAATCACGAGAAAAAGCTGCCCGTGGTTGGTATCCGCGCTGAAAGCATTTGCATTTGACTGTTGGAATCTTACACAACGAAAGTCTGCGCATCATATGGGTTAAGTCCCATATGCGTATATCACCACGTTCATCACCTGTGAACAGCAAATAACAGTCATTCGTATCATCGAATACAATTTTGAGACACGTCACCACAGCTATTGCACTCTTTGGCTTCGTGCTACAGTATTTTTTAGGCTCCTGTGTAAACTTGACCGATCGCTTCATCATTTTCTTGGCAGCCTTTGTGATGGTTTCAGTAAGAAATGTTGGAGAAATGTCTCTTTCTTCTCTTTCGCTGTCTTCATCACCATTATGTTCTTGCTCGGTAATTGACTCGCAATTCAAAGACATCTTCTTCAGTTTCAATTGCTTTACTTCGGGATCTGAAAGTGATGACGGCGGTAATTGACAATTCTGAAAAGTGTGTAGCATTCGTCCCGTGTTAGCGTTGATGAGTGGCATAGTCGCAAAAAGTGAAATACCACCATGAAGATCGGCTCCGATAAGAACAGGGAATTCCTCCCAAAACTCGATCACATGCATGGACGTTGCAATTATATCCGGTTGACATTCACACATGGAAGTAAAGCCAAGTGACTCAAAATCCCAGAGTGAAATGCTACTTTCTTCGTCCGCGGAGATGGTAGCGATTAGGCTTGCATGATAACTGTAAGCACTTGCAGCTACGCTGCCGGGGATTCTTGTAAGACGTCGAAGCACGCTTGTTTCTGTCATGCCACCTGCTGTATCATGATTAGCATCGTCAATGACGATAATAGCTTGCGTACGGGCATCAGTCGCAATGATAAGCTTGTTCGCAGAACAGTAATGCAATCCAACAATTCCACATGACGGACTTCTGTCACGACCCCTAGCAGATTCATTATTATGGACTGAAGGTATAGCTCGAAAATTCTCATGGCACTTGCGCATCGGTACAAAATTTTGGCAATTGAATACGCCCATGTCACCTTGCTCGGAGACCACGACAAGTTTTTTGCACTTGGCATCTTGCGCACAGATGAGCACCTCAACAGGTTGATCTAAGGTATGACTGTTTGCTGTACCATTATGTGAATTGTTGCGTTTCCCACTGATATGCTCATCATTACCAGTAGTTGCATTGCGCGCATAGTCACTGCCAATACCACGCCCAACATGAGTGAACTCCTCGAGGCAACCTCCTGTTTCACCGTCCCAAATGCTACACACTGGACCAGATATCACAATAAATTTGTTTCGATTGTAGTGATAGAATGCACGCAAGGGAATATCATCAGCTTGGTGTATGCGCACACTTCGGAATAAATGCAGAGTTGCGCTTCCAGCTGCTGCGGTCCACAAATCACGGCTCACTGGATGCAGGCAGATAAAGCAAGTAGGTTCAAAGCGTGACACTTGACTCACTGGATCGATTGATTCCAGCAGGATCGCCTGTGTTGCGCCTCGTTGACGAGCGTGGCTGCTACTACCCGCACTATTTCGTGATATATCCCACACTTTAAATACTCCGTGGGCGTCTGCTGTGATTGCTCGCTCAGTCTGAAACATGGCGAGCTGAATACCTACAAGATGCGCACGATGACCTGTTAACGTCAATACAACCTGACGAGATGCCAAGTCCCATGCATATGCCTCAAATTCAAAACCAGCGCTCAACAGTAAGTCGTGTTGCTTCGAGTAGACCAAATGTTTTAAACCGTGCGTGTGCCCAACGAGAGCACCACGTGAGCGACAATCATGAAGGTCCCACAACTGGATGGTCTTCTGCAAATCGCAGCTGGCTATAAGCTCATGTTCGGGGATTTCAACCACGTCCATAACTGTTGCACGATGTGTGAGGAGCCTCTTCCATAACACTTTGGTCTCTGAGTCCACGAATTTCCACACAGTGATCACAAAGTCGTTTCCTGAGCTGAAAAGATAACCTGATTGTTCGCTGAATCGTAATAGCAGTTGAGCTGTGCTTGTTGTTGTTGTGAGTCGCCGAATAAGCTCGAATTGGGGCGTATTAGACGCTGCAGTCACTTTATGGTCTGCCGGTAACACATGGTCCAGAGGTGACTGACGCGAGGCATTCATATCGTAGAAAGAAATGGTGAACTCTGTCGTGCTCATGGCTAGCCACTGATTTTTCCAGATAAATACGGCATCAAGGATAAACATTCCAGGCACAGTCGCGCTTGCAGAGGCTGACGAGGAGTGACTCTGTGGGCTTGGAGCATCGAATTGTTGGCTACCATCCACATTATCTCTGGTTCCACCGTCATCAGAGTGAGAGCGTGCGTTAGCACGCGGAGTGAGTGGGAGGCCGTTGACAGTCGAAACTGCTGCTACGTCCGCGATCCATTTTCCTTGAGCATTATAAAGCTTGACGGCCTTGGCAGCGTGCTCAAGTACAAGGAATTGCTGGAACTCAGGCGACCACTTTAACTTCTCGATGCCCACGCACCCTGATCCGATTTTGATCGTGTGCTGCTTTCCGGTCTGTCTCACATAGCGGTGCTTGAGCACTGTGGTTTGAAGCCTCGTGGCGACCATGCCGGCATCGACGCAGTACGAAGTGAACTCTTCAAACTCCATGACGCCGTCGCCGTTGATATCGATAGCTTCAAACAGATCCACCAATGCGTGCACATTCGCTTGCTTCTCTTCAACGCTTTTGGCGCGTGGCAGTCCGCGCAGCATGATCTCAACGAAGTCCACGAGCGGCAGGCCACCGCCGAGCCGCTTCTCGCGCTGTTGGAACTTATGCGCCAGCATGGAGAGGCCCACGCCCTTAAGGCGCATCATGATGTCCATGGTGGATGGATAAAAGGTTGACGCAGTTGTTAAAGGCGATCCGGACGGACGGATTGAGGTCCTGGCTGCATGGACGTCATCTCCAGAAGGCGCCGATTTTGGAACGTAACGGTTATTTGACGCATCAGTGAAACACGGATGGGTTTATGGATGATCGAATAAAACCCATTTTGGGGTGATTACCCATGATTTTGCGTTTGTTTCGGTAACGCCAGCCTTGCTGAAGCCCTAGTCGCACGAACGTCGTAGGGTTGTGAACGTAGGAATCGTAGCCAATCAGACAAGTGGATATGGCACAAGAACGGGGCACTTCACGCCCGTCGCAACGCCCGAAACACAAAATTTCCACTGCCACAGTGACAATCCAAGCCTGACTATTGCAAATTACTAATACTGTAGATAAAGTTGTTTTATGCTCCTGTTCTGTCAGTGAAGAAAAACAAACCAACAACAGGAAATGCTCTGGGGTAGGTGATGGTTGGGGCGATGGACGCCCTTCTATTCGGAGCAGGTTACTACTGTACTGCGCCGTGGCACCTCCCGCGGGAGAAACTAACGGCGCAGATAGAAAAGGGGGTTCCATTGCTCCCGCTCACTCGCCGAGGCCGCTGCCGCTGGACGAGGCTTTGTCTGGACTCCGAAGCGTTCTATCCACGTCACGTGCTTGCGTCTGCACTCACTCGCTCGCCCTCTCGTGACTACGTGCAAATACGTGTGCGCGAGACAGAGTCGCTTCGAGCAGCGACCATGACGATGATCTATCGGCGTAATCATCGCGGATACTCGCCCACGCAAATGGAAGACGATGCGCGGCCGCAGAACAGAGATGACCCGGCCGCTTTGCTCAGTGGCGCGCGAAGATGGTGGCACAAACGATGGTGGACCGTGAGTCACCGTGTCTATCAGACTATGTGGCTCGCCGTGCTCGTCTACACGTTTCTAGGTCTGCCCGTGCTCGGACGCGTTCTCAATATTGTGCGCTTCCAGCACCGCTTCACACCAGCTAGCATCGTCAAGAGTCTTCTGGCTGGCTTTCTTCAAGATGTGGCCGTGTTTGTACAGGCGTCGACGTTGATCTGCGTGGTCAAAGTACTCGTGCACGATGTCACCATGCTAACGAATGGCGGCGCCGGTACTCTCGGCGGTAGCGGATGTGGCACAAGCTTTCCAAGTGTGCTGCGTGAGAACGGTCGTTTTGTGCGACTACCCCTGTACATGCCTGTCGTTTCCCAGGAGTGCGACGTGATTCAAGACGATCTTCCGACCGAAAGCAGCATGGTATTTGGGCGTCATTTAACGCTTGTGGCGTCGTCATCAGCGTCTTGGTTTGGCTCTCAATCTAGGTTGAATGCACCGCTTGGTCGTCTTCAAGTTTTCACGCTCAGGTGCCGTCGACTGTTCCAGCATGTGACCGTGCTTGTACTGCTTATGACCATTATCGTGTTGGCCACGGTGGCCAGCGTCGCGGACTTTTGCCTGCAAGTGACCATGCATCCGCGTCTTACGCGTGCCTTCGTGCATACGTTTATGAGCTACGCGCCGCAACTCATGGCCGAGTATATGGAGGAAGACATCATCTCGCGAACCGTTTACGTCACTTGGGCGATCTATTTAGCGCTCGTAATCTTGCTCACGTATGGATATTTTGCGGACCGCTTCCCGCTGCTACCAGATTTCTGCTCATTTCCCGGTTGGTGTTGTGATCGCAAGTTTAGCCCCGTGCGAAAGACCTCCAATATGTCGACCTCGACGGCGACGTCGTCTTCATCTTCGGGCAGTTTGACATCCAACGCCAAGTCGTATGCTGCATCACTCTATGCATCATATTGGTCAGGTGCTCGTAAAACCAAGCGTGTGCGTCGCAATAGCAGCATGACCAGCGCCTATCTACCTAGTCACATGGCACCCTCCTATTTTTTTACGTCATCGTCGTCCGCATCCGGCTCATCATCGTTCCTGTCCAGTCCGAATGCATGGGTGACTTTGCTACGATGTGCCATTGCATCTCTGCTTATCTCAATTGGAGCTCTCTCGGCCTCACTGGTTGTTGATGGCCATGGAGTCGACATGAAGCTGATGTCCAACGCTATGTTTGCGCTTCAGACCGAGGAATTCTTTGACCGTCGCAACCATAACCTTCGTCATGAGGAAATTAACTGCTCGATGGCATCCAACTCGCTATTAGCGACGTTAAGCGACAATGAAGTATACACTATGGACGGCCTGGACAACGCTGACCATTGCGCTTTGCTGTGGCGCAAAACTACCGCGTTTACGGGTGATACAGTATTCAGTATTGACTGGAACGTCACTAAACCCACGAAAGAAGTAGAAGCTGGCGTGACCGAGGAAGAGAGCGAAATGACCGCACGCCAGAACGGAACCCATTCTTCAGTGAATATGTCAGAAGTTGCTAAGCCGGTGCAGCCGAATATCATCGTGATCAACATGGAATCATGGCGTGCGCTGGATGTGGGTGTACTGGATGCCGCGGGCAAGAAACAACAAACCGGAAAAACCGCGACCCCGCAATTTGATGCACTTAGTGAGACTGGCATTCTGTACCGCAAGCACTATACCCCATGCGTGCAGACAACGCGCACACTATTAACGACGCTTTTTGGCATGTATCCGTCATGCACAGAGACCACGGCACTAAAGCGCCATGGTACGTCGCTGTCATTGCGTGGGTTGCCTCAGTTTCTCAAGACCCGTGGATATTTCAACATGTTTTGGAGCGCCATGGACCTTACGTGGGAGTACTGGGATAAATTTCTCGTTCAGAACGGCTTCGACAAGCTAGTTGATGATCGAAAAATTCGTAAGATGCTGCATGAAAGTCAGCAGTACAAGAACCAACCGGACGACCACTTTGCATGGGGCATGCACGATCATTTATCATTCGAAATGTTGCTTTACGCACTGGAAGCGGCTCAGAATGCTACATTAGAAGAGGAGATTCAATCCGCCAATGATTCAGCGGTTGCTTCCCTGGCAATGCCAATGAATACGACACCCAGCGCAACCGAATCAGTGCAGGTGCCTGCTAATATCTCAACCTACAGTAAGCAGCATCATTTGCGCTCAAGCCTGAAGGTACCGATTGGTGCAGCAAATACCACGAATACAAGCGTTCCTGAGAAGACGACGTATGCTAAGGTTCATGGCTGGGAAGGTCTGCAAGCTCCGTACTTTATTGACATGTACACTATCTCGGGTCATACGCCTTGGTCATTGCCCGGGTTCTACCATCCGCCTGACCTCTCAGGCCTCTACAACCGATTCAACAAGAAGTATCTGGACGCAATGGTTTTTACCGATGAGATGCTAGGCAAGTTTATCGGCGCGCTACGTACGAAGGGGCTCATGAAGAACACGATCGTGATCATTCAGGGCGACCACGGATATGGCCGGATGGAGCACGACAACAATCCTTCTGTCACGGATTCGGGTATCTACGAAGAAGCTACACACGTCCCGTTCTTGATCCTGGCCGACGACTTTCTGAGTGACGAACAGAAGGGGCTTCAGGTGGACCAGCTGACAATGCAATCAGACCTCATGGCTACAGTTGCCGATATTCTCGGTGTTAGTCACGACCAGCCGCTTTACCAGCATGGGTACGGCCACTCAATGAAGCGCCGGCGGCACCACCCTCGACTGAATGGGGGAGAATTTGCACAGCTGGAGCTGGATACGATTCCCGATCGACGTGTGGTCCTGTGCAATCCGTTTGACGGCATGAGTCAGGGCGTGCGCACAGAAGATAGCAAGTACGTGTTCTTCCCGGACGGAACATTCAAGGTCTTCGATCTCACAGCGGACCCTGTGGAGAAACATCCGATCCATACGGGCTTCGATGTCACTGGCATGGATGAAGTCACCAGGTCCATGTACGAGTACGTTCAGGAGCACGTGAGTCTGAACCAGTTCCTCTTCGAGACCAATATGTTCACGACGCAACCGTCGACATTCTCGCCAGCCAACCATGGCCCTTACGCAGTCAACCCCAGCGCTCGCAACACGAGCAACAACGCACCATCGTCAGGCCCGCGGCGGAGGAAGGGCCCCCAAAACAACTAGAGGAACAAGTATCGGACGCTCGCATGGGCAGGATGTGTATATATATATACGAGCAGTAATAAATAAATAATCACATGAGGATGAAGAGCGCGCAATGGGCTCTGGTCTAACTGGTCTTGCATGTGGCGACGCGAGCGAGAAGCAAGCCCTGCTGCCGTCTGTCAAGCTGCTCAATTCGTTCGCTGGTCAAAACTTCCGTCTGGGTACAAAGCGTGTGAGTGTGAAGCCAGGGCAGAACAGAGACAGTGTGCGTACAGGAAAGAAGTGTGATCGTGAGGCTGTTGCGGCGCTCCTTGTACGATTCCGAGTCGACGGATTCCTGCATTAAAAGCGAGAGAGCATCAGTCCACAGCCGCCCATTGACTGCCCCGCCACACAGCCAGCAGTTTCATGTACCGGTCCGCTTTCGAGGCGCTCCTCAGGGATCGGCGACAGCATGATGGGCTTGGCGCTGGGCCACGGGATGCCGGCGCTCTGGTCGTCGTCGGCATAGACCTGGCCAGGCTCGTAGTGCAGCCAGCGCGCGTGCGAGAGCTGCACGGCGCGGCGGTACTGCACGAAGCGGTAGATCCAGAGCAGCAGCAACAGCAGCACCGAGACGCAGAGCAGTCCGATAGCGGCCTGCAGCAGCACGAACTGCATGGGCGCTGCGGAAACAGAGAGCGAGTACGGAGGCGTCCAGCTGCGGTCGTGGGCGCGTGTGGTGGGACCACGTCCGGATGGGCCCAGGCGAGCTGTTGCATCCTGCGAGATAGAAAAACCTTAAATCAGGTCGTCATCTCATAAAACCTCAGTAACCCCTCGGTATTACGACGCTATGGACGTTTTCGTCATAAAAACAGAAAACCGAACTTAGCAGTTGGGTGGTGCACATCCGCACTTAGATGGCATTCCCCCGGTTTAATACTGCGAACCACCCTACCTGGATCTTCTTGAAGTTCACGAATTTTAACTGGAGGTTCTTAAACTAAGGGATTGCGCAATCCTTCGTTCTCGCATGTTCGCTATGACTGAAGCCAAGCCCGACGTCTTCGTCCTCTGCCAAGCCATTCTCTGATCATCATGGACGTCGGCGCGCACTGCTTCTTCCGCGGCTGCCATCAGCAGGACTTCCTCCCCTTCACGTGCGACTGCTGCGACCACGTCTACTGCCTCGACCACCGCAGCTACGAGACGCACGCCTGTCCCAGCGCCGGCAAACTCGACCGCCGCGTGCTGCAGTGCCCGCTCTGCAAGCAGCACATCCCCTGGACACTGGAGCAGGATGCGAACGAGGTCTGGGACATGCACGTGCGCTCGGGCAAGTGCTCTCCTCCATCCTCAGCTACTGCTGCGCCGGGTCAGCCGCCTCAGAAGAAGAAGAAGAAACGCTGCGCCGCGGACAAATGCCGAGAGGTGCTGGTGACGTCCAACACGTTCCACTGCCAGCGGTGTCGACAGGAGGTCTGCATGCGCCATCGATTCGAGACGGACCACGACTGCGAAACAGTTCGACAGAGCCAGCGACAGGCGTGGTTCTCTCGGCCGAGCACTGGAGCTGGTACGGCACAACGCAAAGCCAGCAATGGCAATCGGGCCACTGTCACGGGCTCAGCCGCTCGGGATGCACAACGCGTTGCGAGTAATCTGGCCACAGGCACCAAGAATGCAGCGCAGTCTGTGGTTCAAGCTGCCAAGGTAAGCCTATGTATTGTTCTTGTTGCTGCGTTTGGGCTAAGGTTGACCGCCTTCATTTAATTCTGTAGCAGGCAGTCACGTCCAAATCCTCTGGGGATGTGATCACCTCCAGCTCCGAGGAGTGTCCGATGTGCCATCAGAAGTTCCGCTACGTCTCGCAGCTGATTGCGCACGTGAACAACGCCCATCCAGAGACCTCGCAACGAGGAGCTTCCGCTTCCTCAACTCCAGCCATCTCTTCCGCCTCGTCCTCCAGAGAAGTCTGTCCGCAGTGCCGAATGACCTTTAAGGACGTCGGCACTCTCATCCAGCATGCAGAGACCGCGCATGCGGGGGCTATGGCTGCTCGCGCCGGCAGCGGCGGCGGCGGCTCGGACGATAAATGCAGCCTCATGTAGCCACTCCGCATGGGCATTTTAACTATATCATAAAAATAGAGGATTTTCGTACTTAATTGCATTTTCAATTCTCAATTCTCATTGATCATGGCGGACGTGCTGAGCTTCGACGATGGCTTAGTGGACGTAGGCATTCGCCCAAGCTCTGCGCTCTCCGTTGGCTTTGGGGCCAGCGCTCAGGACTCGCTCTTCGACGTGCTGCTGCATTGGGCGCCGACTGAGGACGAACAAGGCCACCGCTTCTGGCACGTGCAGCGCTCGCTCGCGGACTTTGAGCATTTGAATTCCCAACTCACGCGCGCCCGGCGCCCAGCTCCAGAAGCAGTATTCCCCGTGCAAGAAATCCAGCGGCTTAAGCAGGGCCAGGAGACTCAACACGTGACGATTCAGCAGGAGCAGCATCGAGAGTTGCGACTGGCCTGGGCGCTCGAGAATTATCTGCGGCAGGCCCTCGGAGATGCCGCACTCAGCAGTTCCGTGGCGCTCAAGAAGTTCATCCACACGGACATAGTCGCTTCAAATGAAATGAGTGGTGCATTCTACCAGCAGCAAGTCGCGGCGCAATGCAGTTCACGAAGAGCAACCACCCAGGGCGACGAGCGCGTGGCGTCAGGATGCTCCTTTGATCAAACAGTCTCCATCTCTAGTCAGGAAGAAGAGCGCAAGACGATCGTGTTCTGGAAATTCCGGTCGAATCCGAATGATCAGCTTGTATTCTCGGCCTCATTCACCTCCCAGCAGAGTGACCAGCAGACGACCGTCTTGGATCCTTACGCGGCAGCTGACGGCTTTGCGGAGACGTTTACAACGGATGCCGATCCAGCCCCCGCGACTCAACAACCCGTGCATTATCGTACCCCGTACGACTTTGCGGGAGACAACTCATTTGTGTTTGGGCATTTTGTGGTTGACCTACCGGGTGTATTGACGTTCTGCTGGGAGAACGTGGACACGAGCAGTATCGTGTCCAAGCATTTGTGCTTCGAAGTCCACGTGGTTCCTGTTGAGCCAGCAACAGCAGAGTTGGAGATATTCCTAGCTGTATTGGATGAAATCCACAACGATGGTGATCCGATGTGGTTGGCAAATCTGCTGAAACAATCGCCGCTGCAGTCTTTGGACGATGCAACACGTTTGCTGGGGCAGGATGAAGAAGACGAGCCTGAACAAGAAGATGGATGGAGTGTTGTTGACACCCCATCGATGGCTGCAGGTTTGCAAAATGTGCAATATCAGCAGCGCACAATGGAGCTGGAGGACAAAGTGGTAGGATATGTTCTGTCCCTGAGTTGCTGGTTGCTAAGAGTGCGTACTTACGATGATACTCCCTGAATTGTATTTACAGCATTTTTTGGAAGACCAAGCAGCAGGACTCAAGCAGGAGCTGAAACGGGCGCAAGATCTGGCAGATACAACTGATGCGATTTACAAAGCCAGTTTGGAGACTATTACGCAACTTGAGCATGAGCTGTTTCAGCAGCGCTGCCAGCAGCATTCGAATGGGTTCCCGCCCAATGAACAGGGCAGTTCTCCTTCCCCGACAGACGATGAAGATGAAGACTACAACGATGAAGAGGATGAGGAAGAGCGCGCTGAAGAAGAGGCAGCGGAGATCACCCGCCTTCGAAATTTGTGCGCAACATTTCAAGAGCAGTGCCTGTGGCGATCAATTGAGACAGCCGAGAGCGAGAAGCAGCGCCTGACGCTGGAAGCGCAACTAGCACAAGCCAAAGAGCAGCATGGTCAGCTAAATGAACGCCTGCTAGCCCATGAAGAAGCTATCGTGCAACTGAAAACGCAGAACCGAACACTGCGTGCTCACAAAACCATTTTGGTGCAGGAGGTGAAGAAATTGCAGCCGTTCTCGCAAGTAAACGTAGCGACGCTCATGATGGACGCGCAGGAAGCACGCATGATGCAGCGCAGTCTCCAGGCGCGACTCGATGCAGTGCATTTATCAGAACAGTCGCAGCAGCTAGGGCAGCCTGAGTTGACCAACGGACATTCCGACAGCTAAGCTTACAGCATTTATCGGCAGTTCACAAAATACATCTATATAGTCACATTATTTTGCTTTAGTGGGCGTTGTCAAGCCATTCTTTGAGTCTTCCTCCTCGTCTTTCTCCTTGCGCAAGCGATGCGGACTTCGATTGCCACGGGCAAATGCGCGCAGGTCCTGCATCTTTTGTGCAAAGAAGATCGTGTCAAAGAGGTACTGCTGGTGGGCCTTGGCAGCATGCGCCTCTCGATCTGCCACGCTCATGCCCGTCAGAACATGCTCCACGGATTTACACACTTCCTTTCCGTTCGACATTGCCACGAAGCCGTCCACGTTGCGAAGCGCGTGTTCCATTGGTGAGTTGCCACCCAAGAAATGCTCTCGCTGCCCGCGTGTGTTGGAACGAATCAGGACGCCCGAGTCCGGGGTGATGAGTTCATTCATGGGCGCCACGTCGGTCGTAATGATCACTCCGCCGGAAGCTCTCGCCTGGTTGATGTAGTGGCCGTAGCCTTCCTGCACGCTTGGACAGAGGAAGAACGCCGCCTCCGCAATCATCTGGCCAAACTGCAGCGAGTCCAGCTTGCCCACCGTCACGCGGATATTTCGGCTCTGCTCCAGATATCGCCCGTAGCGCGGCTCGTAATACGACTTGTAGAGATCCTCTGCGACCACGACGTGCACGGGCGGGAAGTCTGGTCGCGATAACCAGCAGTCGAATATCCAGGACGTTCCCTTTTGGATGCTTGTACCAGGCGTATGCAGAAACTCGACGTGCGAGAAGTTCTTGGGATGCACGCGCGGCATGACGCTGGCGGGAGGTGATTGCTTGTCATCTCCGCCACCGGCCAGCAGCGTGCGCACGGCCAATGCCACGTCCGAGGACGTGTGCCTCGTGTAGAGCACCTTGGTGCCCTTGGGGTTGCCTTCCTGGCGGTACCACTTCTTGAGGTACCGTGCGCAGATCGCGGTCTTGCAGAGCACGACGTCGGCCATCCAGTAGTGCTCCGAGTTGAGCTCGTACATCTCGATGTTCGGCATGAGGTAGAGCGGCTTGGTGGCCGGCCAGTTGGGCGCCGTGGGCAGGCCCTCCCAGAAGTGGTTGAAGAACAGCATGGGTGTGTGCGGGCACAGGTCGTAGTACGTCACGTTGCGGCCGTTCTGGGCGTCAAAGAACTCGACCTGCGCGACCCAGAGTGGGATCATGCGCGCCTGCAGGACTACAGCGAGACCAGCGTGAGGTCAAACGCATAAAGAAAGAACAGTCAGACAGGGGCCACTCACATTTGGTGTAGGCCACAGCGTCTTCGCAGTAGCCGAAGGACCGAATGTGGTCCGGTAGGAAGATGTCGACGTCGGGGCACTGCCGCAGCTTCTCCAGCAGCTGCGGGTCGCTGGCGTTCACGAGCACGCTCTCGTTGCGGCCCTCGAGCCCAAAGTCCCACGGGATGACGCTGTTCTTGTGCGTGACGCAGGCCCGATGCAGCACGCTCACATGCAGCAGCTCGTCCGTCGGCAGCTGTGTGGACCAGTCGGTCTCGAAGACCTCGTCCGGGTAGTACTCGAGTCCGTCCGTCGAGTCGTCGGCCCCCGCGGCCGCGCGGATGAGGCTGCGGAAAGACGAGCGCGCCCCGCGCATGAAGGACACCTCCGTGGCCAGTGACCACAGCACGAGGGACACCAGCAGCGCCAGCACGGCGTACAGCGACCGTCGCAGACCCACCAGCTCTCCCATGGCGACGCAAATGATCCGTGCGTCTGCAGATATGCCACGGCCTCGCGCAATTGATACGGCAGAAGGCGTTGGGAGCCAGAATGGCAAAACAAGGCGTGTTGGGTTGTTTCGGTGAGACAGATGGAAACAAAGCATATCGTTTATTCAAATACAATAAAATCACACCGTGTAGTGCAAAACAATGGTGTCAGATCGTGCAAAATACGAATTATGTTTGTGAGAGCGTACGGTACATCTTGTGTCCAACGACTCAGACAGGTGCGGATGCCAGACAAATCCCAAGTGCTCCATCTGGCTGAGGCGGGCCAACATCGACTAACCGATACAATGCAGACTTGTCCGCATTGTGCGAGAAACCCCCGGAGATCGTGGCAATTGACACTACCACATCAACCTATGCATTCCCTCCTGAGCTTCACTATACCTTTTTCAAGCCTTCAGGCCCCATGCAGGCACTCCGCCTTTCAGGAGCTGCATTGATGCGAAACACTTTCCTAACCGACTTCTGTATAGGTGGGTTGCCCAGCCGTCCTCGACTCTCAAATTTAGTCGATTGGCTCAGCACCACCCTAACCCTGCGGCGAGCGTCCAGAAGGGGATCGTGAGTCCATCGGCCGCACACTTGGCACATCAACCCTCACTCCGCAATGGCGTGGCAACGCAAGGGCCTCGTGGGCATCGTGACGCTGCTGCTGCTGGTGACGGCGCTCACGATCTGCTCTCTCACGCTCGAGGCCTTCCAGCTCGACTGGCGACAGTTCGCGCCCCAGCACCTGCGTGGACAGGACCCCCAGCCCGATGAGCCGCGGCCCACGACGTTGGACCCTGTGGCGCAGTACGTACCCGTGACGGAGGAGGACGTTCCGGACAGCGAGGACCACGTGGCCTCGGCCGACCTGCTCCACCTGAGTCTGCTGCACGAGATCTGCATGGAGAGCAAGGAGGCCGTCGTGCCGTGGCAGTACGGAGCGCCGCGCAACGGATCGGACCAGGACACGACGGAGGACCGCAAGCTGCTCATAGAGCAGTGGGACCCAGAGGTGCTGAGCAAGCTGCAGCAGTGCCCAGACATTGATATCTACGTGCCCAAGGGCATCCGAGGCCACGGCTACTGCGAGGATGGCGTGGCTTACACCAAATGTACGTGGTCGGACTGCTGGTTCGTGCTCTGCGCCTGTGCTCACGCTCTGGCTTTGAATGCGAACAGATCTCCACTCGCGCATCCTGCCTGAATGGGTCTTCACAGGGACGTTCTACGACCCAGCCAAGGAGCGCAATGTGACCTACTACGAGATCTGTCCCAAGACGCCCATCATCTACTTCAACCACTACTGGAACGACGTGCCGGAGCTCTCCAAGGACAAACCGATGTACCTCATGCCCAACATCGAGATGTATGAGCTGAGAGAAACGCATCTGTGGCGAGCCGATGTGGTTCTTTGCAAGACCATGTCGTGCCAGAACCGAGTCACGCAATGGTACCAGCAAGAGGGCAATCCACGCCACACGCAGGTGATCTACACCAAGCACACGACGTCGGACGTGGCATCATTTGCACGGCATCGCATGGCGAAGAAGGATCCGACTGCAGTCATCAAGGCCAAGGACTATGAACACGTTCGATTTATTCATACGGTCGGCAACAGCTACTGGAAGGGAACTAGAGAGCTTCTGCAGTGCTGGTTGTCGCGTCCGGACCTGCCGCCACTGGATCTGTACATGCATGGCAACACCTACGAACGCATGCACTCGCGCATCAAGAGAAGCAAGAACATCCATTTGACGCTCGACCGTCTGGACGCTGTGACCTACGGACGCACCATGGCTGAGTCGGCATTTTTCCTCTGCCCAAGTCAGATGGAAGGCTACGGTCACTACATCAATCAGGCTCGTGTCACAGGAGGTGTGATTCTTACGACAGAGATTGAACCCATGAGTGAGCTTGTGCCATCTACCGATATGGGCGTCTACGTCCGCGCACGTCCGGGTTTTGACCAGGAAACGTTTCTGGGAGGCCGATTTCGCGGTGGGCACGGCCTGCGCAATGTCCAAGGCCTGCTTGCATCTTTCTCATCGCGAGATCTGTGCTCCTCGGTGGACCAGATCGTGGCCATGTCAGTGCAAGACCGAAAGGACAAGGCCGCTAAGATCCAACGGCAATACCATCTCGATACCAAATTCTTTGCTGCCTCGATGCGAAAGCTGCGAGATTTTGCAAGAGGAGGGTCTACCAATAGTATAGATAGCGACGTGACACCCGACGCAGGTCATGAGGCATTGAATCCACGCCCATTGCGACTGCGAAAAGCACCATTCGGAGGGTAGAAATGCTGCTGTTCAGTCGATTAAATGCAAATATGATTGTAAGGAAGGTATCGTAGCCAATTTACAAAGTACAAAGAACTGGGTCAGCCCATTAAATCTTTGCAATTGTATGCGAAAACTGCGAGATTTTGCAAGAGGAGGGTCTACCAATAGTATAGATAGCGACGTGACTGTTTTGAGTGGAGTGAATAATAGTAGAAATCTATATTCCATTCAATTGTCCATGTTCATATTATACCAACGCCGCAGAATCGACGGTAGAAGATCCCAGCTCTTTACACTCGTGATTGAATCAGTTGCAGAGCTTTCACTAGCGAGCCGTGCGAATTCTCTGAGTCTTTTCATCGCGGCTGCTAAGAACTTGGTATCTGCGTGGAACTGCTGCCGAATGCGAGCGGCCTTGGCCACTCGATCCTTCACTGACATCAGACCATGTCATCCACTGAACTCGCCACCTTTCGATTGTAGCCAATACGCGTTTTACGTAGACGCCCATATCTGTGGATGGCACAAGCTCGTTCATGGGTTCAGCTTGGGTCGTGATTATCACACCTCCAGTAGCACGTACCTGGTTAATGTAGTGGCAATATCCTTCCATTGACTGGGGCAAAGAAAGAAGGCCGATTCACCCATGATGCGACCAAATTGCATGACGTCCAATAGTTCTCTTTTGACTCGAATATTTGGACTGCTCAAGATGCGGCTCGCTGTCTCCGCTTTAAACGTTCTCTTGAAATTGTCCAAACGAATGTATACATCCAGTGGAGGAAGATTTCTATGTGTCATCCAGCACCTCAATATGTTCCTCGTGCCTTTCCAGCCGCTACTGCCAGCCGTGTGCACAAAGCGAACATTTTTGAAATCCTTGGTCTTCATCGTTGCACTC
>JAADXR010000279.1:0-38253 GCA_023337935.1 Elongisporangium anandrum
CACGTCAAATCAAGAACGAAACTTCATTGATTCAGAAAGACGCAGGTTTTCCTGCGATGGACAAAGAGCAAAAACACGAAGAGATCAACGTACGTTCGACTGCGCGTGGCTCAGTTCCGGCCACTTCCACGTCGTCGTATCTCCAGATGATGAGCCACTCGACATCGAATGGTCAGCATCTCGAGGCGCTTTTGTTGGCGTCGTATCGACAACGTTGCGTGACTGCATGCACGTGGGACAGCAAGGTCGCTGCTCAGACCAAAATCCGAAGACTTCGGTCTTCACGTTGGCGCTCGAAGGCGATTGCTCTGACGACAACGATGACGCAGGTGCCGATCTCTCAATACTGCGTGTCGAAGCAGCCGAAGTCGTTGCGGTCCCTGTAGACACCTGCGAACTTGTAGCCGAACAGCGCAGCAATTCCATGAGAACTTGCTCCTTGGTTGGTGGCGTGTCGCGCTGGCGAAGCTCCTGAATCGTTGACCTGGATTGCGCTTTGACAGAATGCAAGAGAAACAAGATTTGCAGCTCTTCGGGTATCACGAGTCCCTTCGAGGCCAACGACTGCACCAGGTGCTCCATATGCGCAAGGTGCTCCCACATTGAACGGTGTGCATCCAACTTACTCTCCATGTACTCGAAGGCCGTGTCCACGAGCTCTCCGTACTGGCCTTGGTGGTAAAGGTCGCCCAGAAGCTTCCAGAGGTTCCAGGACGACGCGCCTTGCAGCGCGCGACGCAGCACGTGGGTCTCAAGCGCGTTTACGATAATCGCATTCGCCTGATCGATCTTCTTTCGTCTCGCTCGGCGATCTACAGGGGACGCTGCACTGTCCAGCAGTCCTGGATCGCCTTTGACGACTTCCCAGACTTGCTTGGATTCCAACTGCTGCTGCACGCGAGTCGCCCAAGACGCGTAGTTGCGTCCGTTGAGTGGCTCTGGTGGAGCAGACCACGATCCACTGGCCGTAGAGGCCTCTTTCTCTTCCATTGCTGTTGATTGGCGAACTGATGCAAAGCGATTGTGTGAGAACGTTCCCGTTCATGTGCCCGTTGGAACGGCAAACAATTGATGGGATCAGATTATCTGCGACGTGCGGAAATGATGTGCTTCACATCACAAAGACATCAATCAGAACCACGAAGCATGATCATGGTCACCAAAAGAAGACAAGAAACAGCAACACTGGCCACGGCGGCCTGAAGAATGTCGCCACTCATGGACTCGAACACCGACGTTGAGATCGCACGGTCGCAGCCGAGCGACTTGAGAAACTCGATTTTCTCGTCCGATTGCGTTCATCATATTGGCACAATCATTTGGCCCGCCTGCTTCAGTCCGATGGAGACCGTGAGCTGCAGTATGTTGCCCAAAAGCTCGGGATCGGAGGAACTCGCTGGCCACTGCAAGGAGAGCAAGCAGACACATTAGCTCAGGCGAAGAACCTGAGAGACCATATTGAGGTACCTTGGTAGACGACAGCATCACCGACCTTGACGTTCTCGCCGACTTGGTCCACAGCTTCAAGGACACGACTTCAAGAAGACGTTGAAGTCGGTGGGTGGGTTCACGAGACGGGTGGGTTGATGAGGTAGGTACAGTATTGGAGTCAGGTGAAAGGGAAACCCGTGGGTTTCCTACTGTGTCATCTGTCAAGTGCTGGTAAACAACCTTTCAAAATGCATTCCTACTCATGCCTATGTAAACGTAGAGGTTGTTGACCAGCAACGTCAGCTCGTTACCATCATTCTGCTCATCAACGTCAGACCGCCAGAAAGAGACCACAATCGAATCCGAATCAAAATGGTCAAGACTCAGACTCAGGAGCTCCTGATGCTCTCGCCACTCTTCCTCACGCCTCTGGGCGTGATCCTTGCTCGCTGCGCGCAGCAGCCTTCCCTGTTGGCGCTGCATCCAGCCGCCAACGCCACCGCGTTCCTCCTGTGCATGCCAGCGTACGCCCAAGTGTAATGTTCAAGGCCCTACAGTAGCTCATATCTTATCTGTTGGTGTTAGTTCTCTATACACCATGGCGGAACGCAAAGCAACAGATGACGAAGCCAAGAGGTACGCTCCGAATGCATCAGTCTTCAACTGCCAGTCTCTGATCTGTTTCAATCGCAGCGAGAAGCTCGTGAAACTCCACGCGAGACTGCAGACACTGACTCTCGTGCTTCCTGCGGTGGCTGGAGCTGCTGTTCGCGCTGCGAAGAAGGCGTCTGGAAATCTCCACGTCGCTTCACCGCACTCGCGAGTTGCTGCCGCTACTGGCGCCGTGATGACGATAACTTTGCTTGGAGTACGTGAATGGCTGCTGTGAGTTGCTCGTATTGTGAATACTCACAGACTGGCCTTGTGTATGCAACAGGGCATTGCGTCGACGCTCGCGGGCAAGAAAGCCAATTGGCAGTGGCAAAATCCAGTCCACCGCATCGGTGGCGCGCTGTCGTTCCTTCTCGGCGGCGCCTCGATGGTCAGTGGCCTCTACAGCTACTGGGGCTCGGCGCATCTGGGCGAGAACATGCAGTTCACGCTGGCAACGCTCATCACATCCGGATATACGCTGCTGCTTGTGAAGGCTGTGCGTACAAAGCCTTCCTCAAACGCATAGAAACTGGCCTAAGAAGGCACGAATATACTTCTCTCCTGAAAATCTACTATAAAGTCTGGGAGTGTTTATATGTGCGTTTTAAGAGGTTGTTGACCACGAACTTCAGCATAAACTCATAACCGTCACCATCATTCTGCTCACCAGACCACCAGAACATGCTGAGCCCACAATCGAATCCGCATCAAATGGTCAGGACTCAGGAGCTTCTGGTGCTCTCGCCGCTCTTCCTCACGCCTCTGGGCGTGATCTTCACTCGCTGTGCGCAGCAACCCTCGCTGTTTGCGCTGCATCCGGCCGCCAACGCCACCGCGTTCCTTGTGTGCATGCCAGCGTACGTCCAAGTGCCTTGCTGTTCATAGCCTCAGCTCATATCTCTTGTCTGGTAATGGCAGCTCGCTATACGTCATGGCGGAGCGGAAGGCAACCAAGGACCACACCAAACGGTAAGTCAATCGATCGCACCAGTCTCTGTATATGCACTCTCTCATCTATGTCAATCGCAGTGTGAAGCTCGTGAAGCTCCATGCGACACTCCAGACGCTGACTCTCATCCTGCCTGCTGTGGCTGGCGCTGCTGTCTACGTTGTGAAGAACGCGAATGGAAAACCCCACTTCACAACCCCGCACTCGCGAATCGCATGCGCTACGAGCGTCGTGATGACGATAACGTTGCTAGGCGTAAGTGAATGGCTGCGTCTGGTGTCCCTTTCTTATGCTGACGGTGCGTCCTGATCTGGAACAGGGCATCGCGTCCACGTTCGTGGGCAAGAAGGAGAACTGGCAGTGGAAGAACCCAGTGCACCGCATCTGCGGCAAGCTGTCCTTCCTTCTCGGCGGCGTCTCCATGGTCAGCGGTCTCTACAGCGGCAGCTGGGGAAAGGCGCAGCTGGGCGAACGTATGCAGCTCACGCTGTCAGCTCTTGTGGTGTCTGGATACACACTGCTTCTGGTCAAGTCCGCATTCGCCAAGCCTTCATTCCGCCAATAGGAGGAATATGTATCACCAATATGCAATTTCTGAATCTGAGTTGTTGTATCAGAATCAGATTCTGAACTGCACACGTAAACGCCGTAAACAAGCGGCAGATGATCAGTCCCTTGCTCAGACTCTGATGGAGCGGGCGGTGCTTGGAGCTGCGTTCGTGACGCCCTGTGGGCTGATTCTGCTGGGCTGCGTGCAGGATGCGACGCTTCTGGGGCTGCACGCGGCCATGAACGCACTGGCGTTCCTTCTCTGCACGCCCAGGTACCGACCCCAGCACTGCCTTTGGGCTTCCAGTGTCCTCATGCAGACGCCGTCTCTGTTTCTATTAGCGCTTGGTACCTTATGATCCTACGGAAGAGTGTGACGGATCACAAGACACGGTAAGCCACTGTCTTCTGGCTGCTGCTGATCCACTGGTGCTATGTCTAATGCAGTGAACACAGCGCCCGCATGACCAAGTGGCACTTGTACCTGCACCTGACGGCTGTGCTGCTCATGTCAATCGCTGGAACAACTGCGTTCTTGGTCAAGAGAGCTCAAGGCCTGAGCCATTTCACGTCCGTCCACTCGTGGGGCGCTCTCACGACGCTTCTCTTCCTGCTGCTCAACGTCTTCCAGGTGCGTGGCTCCAGCCTTGACTAGCACACCAGCACCAGCCGACGCCTTCCCGTCTCTGTATCTAGGGGCTTCTGCTGACGTTTGAAGGCAAGAGATCCAACTGGCAGTGGAAGGACGAGACGCACGTCTCCCTCGGCACGCTCATCTACGTCGGCACCGGTGCGTCCTCCCTCCTCTACGTCCATTGCTGCCATAGCAAGGCTTGATGTCCTCCGTCCTGCCTGCATCTGTAGCTGCTACGATGGTCTATGGCGTCCAGACTGACGCGTGGGGAGAGGAGACGTTTGGAAGAGCCCAGCAACAGCTCATCTCTGGGGCAATCGTCTTGGCCCACGTGCTGCTGCTGGCCAGATCCTACGTGTCTCCGTCAGTCAAAGCCAAGCCCCAGTGACCAGCTCAAGCCAAACAACGTGAGATGATGATGGCGTGGCTCTTGGATCCTGTGGCATGTGTGGCTGGTACTGCGTGACGTCATTTGTGTTCGAAACCTCTCAAATCCAATACAATCCTGAATTGACAAGCATAAACATGTGCATTTCCTGTAATTAACCCCTTTACATTTGATAACCCTCCAAATCGGACTACGTACCACCGTACCCAGACGCAATGGCGCTCGTCTGGTCTTTGGCTCCTCACAATCCAAACCGACCGGACCACCAGAATCCGACTCCTCCCGATGCTGCTTCTGCTCGCTCCGCTCTTCCTGGCGCCGCTGGGCGTCATCCTCAGCCGCTGCGCGCAGGAGCCGTCGCTCTTCGCGCTGCACCCGGCCGCCAATGCGGTCGCCTTCCTCTTCTGCATGCCAGCGTACGTTCCAAAGGCTGGATCTTGACCAGTCGCTTGTGTTCTCATGCGTCTCTCTGTGTCTCAGTGCGCTGTACGTCATGACGGAACGCAAGGCCACTGCGGACCACGCCAAGCGGTACGTCTCTCTGCCTTCTATGGGGCTTGTGGGGCTCTGAGTGACGGCTGCTTTGCTGTAGAGTGACGCTGGTGAAGCTCCACGCGGCCTTCCAGACGCTGGCGCTCGTGCTGCTCTGTGTGGCTGGCGCTGCGGCTTACGCCACCAAGGAGGCGTACGAGAAGCCCCACTTCACTTCCACGCACTCGTGGATCGCTGGCGCCACGAGCACCATGATCACGCTCAACATGCTGGGCGTACGTTGCTGCTGCTGTCGCTCCATTGCTCTCTCTCACTGGTCTAACACTGGACTATGCCTCTCCATAGGGCGTTGCATCCACATACGCTGGCAAGAAGAACAACTGGCAGTGGAAGAACCCAGGCCACCGCATCGGCGGCACCATCTCGTTCCTTCTCGGCGGCACCTCGATCGTCTACGGGCTCTACAGCGGCAGCTGGGGAACGTCGCAGCTGGGGGAGACTCTGCAGCTCACGCTCGCAGGATCCGTCGTGGCTGCCTACGCGCTGCTGCTGCTCAAGGCCGTGCTCACCAAGCCGGTGTCCATCGCCAAGAAGAAGGACTAAGCCTTTATGGCCAGAAACGTCAATTCATTTGATTATGAAACAAAGGAATATCTATCTGACTTCGTGCCTTTGTCGGTGTCATTTTACTTAACCAACTGGACAAACCTCGCGTTGGTGGAGACCAGATGACACGCTGACAGGTATCGTTGCATTGATTACAAAGACAACGGAGTTCAATCACGCTAACATCGCAAAGCAAACGCTCCGAGTGGCTCAGTAATCGTCGGATTTGAGCTTGGTGGCCATGGACTGAGGAACATACTTTTGGGAGCGGGGAAAAGACGAGTCTGGCTCCATGGTTTTCGGGACGTGGAGGTGGTAGTTTTCTTGGATTCCTTCTTCCGATGGCTCGTCTTCAATGGGGTCGCTGTCCTGTTCGTCCTCCGATGGCTCGTTGTCGATCTGCCCTTGGATTTCTTCCTCCGATGGCTCGTTGTCGATGGTCTTTTGTTCTTGCTTTTGCTCTTGGATTTCTTCTTCCAACTGCTTGTTTCTCATGAACTCATTGAACATTTTTAGGAATTCTTCTTCCGATGGCACGTTTCCGATGGGGTCGTTGTTCTGCTGCTTGCTTTTGCTTTCCATCTTGGACTGCGTGCTCTTGTGACTCTCCAGCTTCGACTGCGTGTTCTTGAGGCCTTCCATCTTGGCTGGAGTCAGTTTGTGGCTTTCCATCTTGGTGGACTTGTGATTCTCCATCTTGGCTTCCATCTTGGTCTGGCTGGTCTTGTGGCTCTCCATCCTTGCCGCAGTCATCGTGTGTGCTTCCATGCGCGCCACCAAGGGCGCACCGGCGTGATTGGCCGTAACTTGACTCAAGTGACGGAGGTTAGCAGCATCCACAACAACGGGGAACGCGAGCGCAAGCGCCACCGTTGCGCCAAGAATCTGGATCTTCATCGTGCTTCTCCAACGTCGGGAATGCGTTTGTGTTGACTGAAACCAAGCTCAAGCCCAAATCCGAACTCGAGGCCGCGACTGATAAAGAAGATCTTGATCAGGTGGCTGTACGCGCTTCCAGCTGGTCGCTTCGAAGCTGAAGGGAAAGAACCTTTTGGGGCGGTTCATCGAGTGAAAGATCGCTTTTGCAAAGCTGAGAGTTTGAAGATGAATAGATCGTGTGCCGACGTTCTTCATCGTGTGGATATTAGCGTGGACTCAGGCTTGGAAAGATGACGATCCTGTGTCTGGCGTTGTTATTGAGTGCAGCTTCTGGCTCTAGACCAGAACCACGTATGATTGGTGCTTCAGTAGAGCTCGCTGCAACGGGGCGAAGGAACGCGGCTCACGCTTGTCAAGTCCAAGAAGGAGTCAAAGCTTCAACATCACAGCCTTGTTTAGCTTTATACCGGTCCATTCATCCATACCTCCTCTCTTCTCTATAGTTCGCCCTCGTTGCGTCGCTCCTGGAAGAATGCGTGCAGATCCTGCGGCGCCACGAAGGTTTTGGCCAACGTGGCGCGAGTCTGCACCTCCACGAGCCCTTCCTTGGCGAAGCGCTTGCCCACGACCACGCGGTACGGGTAACCCAGCAGCTCCGACTCGGCCAGCTTGGAGCCCGGGCTCTCGGCCCAGCGGTCGTCCAGCAGCACGTCTTCATGCGTGAGGCCTCCCATCTGCTGCGAGACCAGATCGCGAGCGATCGACGTGGCCGCCTGGGCCACGGGGTCGTCCTGCTTCTTGCAGCCGATGGCCATGACCAGCACCTTGAAGGGCGCGAGCGCCACGGGCCACACGATGCCGTGCGCGTCATGCGAGACCTCGACGGCCGCAGCGATCAGGCGCGAGACGCCGAGGCCGAAGCAGCCCATTTCCATGACCTTCTTGACGTTCTGCTTGGTCTTGGGGTCGTGCTCCGTGAACGTCACGTTGAACGGCTTGGAGTACTTCTGGCCCAGGTAGAACACGTGGCCGACCTCGATGCCGCGCTTGGCCTCCAAGTGACCGTGCTCGCAGCGTGGACAGCCGTCGCCGACCTCCGCCAGGCGGAACTGTCCCCATTCAGCCGCCACTGAGGACGCGAGCTCCACGATGGGAGACGCGCTGTCGGGGCTCTGCAGCGAGTCGTCGATGAACACACGCAGCGCCTTGTGCTGGACCAGCGTCGTCAGCTCCTCCTCCGGCAGTGTCTTGATGGGCGTCAGCTCTTCGTCGTTGTAGAACGGCTTGAGCGCCAGCTCGTTCACCTGTCGGTCCTTCCGAGCCAGCACCAGGGCCACGCGGCGCACAGACACGTCCTTGTCGTCGTCGGTGGCCTGTTCACGCAGCAGAGCGCACGTGACGTCACTCTGTTCGTGCTGAGCCGCTTGAACCAGGAGCTTCCAGGCTTCGGCCTCTTCGCCCTGCGCCAAGAGCTCACATGCGGACTGCATCAGCGCCGCAAGCCCCGCTTCGACCGCATGCGGCGTCTGCTCCACGCTGGGGAGCTTGCCCTGGGCCTTCTCCACGTTGGCCGCATAGCCACAGGTCTCGTGGCCGCAGGACAGCAGCGCGTCCTCACCCACGTCGGCCACAACGTGGAACTCGTGAGACAGGTTGCCGCCAATGTTGCCCGAGTCGGCCTCCACCTGCGCGATCGGCAACTTGAGGCGGTCCTTCAGGATCGCTCGGTAGGCTCCGACCACGTCCTCATAGGTCACGAGCGCGCGGTCGAAGGTCGTGTCGAACGAGTACATGTCCTTCATGACGAACTCACGTGCGCGCAGGAGGCCGAAGCGCGGCCGCACTTCGTCGCGGAACTTGCGGCCCACTTGATACAGCCGCAGGGACGCGGCCTCAGCGCTGTTGGTGTAGTGATTGGCCACAAGACTGGTGATGCTCTCTTCGTGGGTTGGGGACAACGCGTACTTCTCGTCGCGGCGGTCGGCGAACGTGATGAGCTCTGGGCCGCGCGTCTGCCAGCGACCTGACTGCTTCCAGAGCTCGGCCGGGATCATGACGGGCAGATCGAGCTTGTTGCCGCCGATGGCCATCATCTCTGCGTCGATCTCTCGTTCCAGATTGCGCATGACCTTCTTGCCCAGCGGCAGGAACGTGTACACGCCGTGACCGCTTTTGCGGATGAAGCCGCCGCGAACCAGAAGCTGGTGACTGGGGATGGCCGCGTCCGCAGGGACCTCCTTCTCAGTCGGGATCCATAGCATGGACCGCAGCGCCACAGGGCTGCGTGTGGCTGCGGTCGAGAGAACCCGCCACTGAGACTGCGATTGACGCAGTGCGGTCGTGCGCGTCCACAGGTGCGGCCGCATCATCTTTGCTGCTGCAACACTTGTGGTTGTTGCCTCTTGGTAATTTACGTGCCCGAGAATAACTTTCGAAAAGGTTACGCTTTCGGAAAGAAGGGTACACTCGGCATTGGGGTACACATTTTGTAAAATGGACCACGACCACGAGCAGCCACGCGATCATCCGCAGTCGCATGGGCAGCCGTCGTCGTCCAAACGCCGCAACCGCAGGAAGCGCCAATTGCGGCAACCACCTGCGGCTGACTTGCCGCGCGTTCTATCGGAGACTCTGAAGGAGCCCAAGCAAGCGTTGCTACATCGCGTGGTGCGCACCATTGGCCCCAACCACGCGTGGGCGCTGCTGCAAGAGACATTGCGGCTGGAGAAGGAGGGTGGTCAGCATGTCCAGGCCCACGCCAGTGGTGCGCCTGAGAAGTTCCTGGAGGTAGTGGATCCGGTCACACAGCAGCGCGTGCCGCGGCGCCGCACGACCGGTGGTGTGTTCTTCTCTCTGCTGCGCGAGCAGGTGCCCAAGGAGACGTACGACACGATCTACGAGATCGAGAACCGCAAGAAGAAGGAAGCCAAGAAGCGCATCAAGTACCGGCGCAAGCAAGTGATGGAGAAGACCATCGCGCAGTTGGGTCTGGACGATCTGACTCTGGACACAACCACGACCGCAATTGAGCAGCCGACAGCCACCCTTGAGGCGGCCGCAACTGGTGGTCACCAGGACGCTGAGGACGTGGAAGAGGGCGAAGTGGAAGACATGGAGCTCATGTGAGATCTATAACGTCAATAGCTACAGGTAACTGAAGGAACGACTGGCTAGTGGTCTTAGTGTTTCTCTCTCTCCCCAAGGGCGCGGAGGAAGGCGCGACTCAGCTGTTGGCCCTGCGTCCGCTGGCTCAGACTCGAGAGGCTGGAGAAGCAGAGCGCCATCAGTGGTGAAAGCAGGCCAGTGGTGCCGAAGAAGTGGGCGATCTTGCGCACGAACGCCATGTTGCTGCAGCCACAAGAGCGAGACGGTGAGCCACAGACAGAGCGAGCATTCAAAGAGACAAGGTGCTTTACCAGTTGCGGAAGACGAGACTGCAGGCTTCTGGGTCTGGCGGTGCGTCATTCGGAACGGCCATGGGGCAAAAGAGACGCGAGCAGCAGCAGAGACTTACGCCCATGCGGAATCCTGTCAGTACGAGCGTCAACGCCATCAAAGGCAGCAGCAGACCCGTCGCGACCACGATCTGCCGTCATGAAGAAGAAGAGTGAGCTTGTGGAAAGGCCAGGCCTTGTTCATGTATCGTACCGCCATGTGGACGCCTGCTCTGTAGCGCACAGCAAGCGCCAGCTGCAGCAGATACAGCAGCAGGAGCATCGCGTGAGGAGAGATCAAGAGCCACGTGCGCCAGCTCCAGTGCGCATTGCAGTCCGGAGGGTCCTGGATCTCCAGCACAAAGTCCCATAGACACGTCGCAAAGCAGAGCTGGAGAGACAACACCAGTCAACGCGTCAGTCAGCTGTCCCATCTCAGCACCAAGACACGTACCAGAGCAGTCTTGAACGGAGACAGCAGCGCCCGCTGCATCGAGAGAGCCTGGATGCCCATGGATCTGGGCCACCACTGCATCCTGCTGTCTTGGTAGATAGGAAAGTCCAATGGAATGGAATATGGTGTGCGTGTACACAAAGTGTATCCATTCTGGATCCGCCGTGACCTTTCGCGATTCCGGTATTCCCCATGCGATCGAGAAGGCTGCTGCTCTTGCTGCTGCTAGGGCTCTGGATTGGGATCCATGGAGCCCCAGTACGTCACCGACAGCGGTCAAGAGCCCCGCCCTCGCCCCCGCCGCCTTTGCTGCAGGTCGTTCTGGCCCAGAACCAAGGCCTCAAGTTCTGCGTCTCGTGCTCCGATCCACGACGCGAAGGGACATTCGGTAGGAAAATATCCTTCATGGAGACTCTGGAACCAAATGCTGACAGAATTCGTTAATGTGTAGTGCCTGCGATAGAAATACCCTTCAATCCCACGGGCTACTTGGTCCGTGCAGGTAGGAACACCGCCCAACACGCGTAGTTTTGGCCAATTGGTTCTGAATGCCTCGTAATGTCCTCGTAGAGATCGTCTACGCTGTGCCGAACGATGGCTCATACAACCTGCTTAACCACGATGAGCTCCAGAACCGAATCGCTCTGTTTCACCGCGGGAAGGCGAGTGAGTGGCCTGAATAGCCAGAATATATGCTGCTGGTGCTGGTCTGCTGACCTCATTCGCTTCATTTGCTACGGCAGGTTGGCATCGCAGACAAAGTGCGACGTGCGCAACAAGCAGGTGCCGTGGGCGCCATCATCATTGACACTGAACAGTGCTCAGCCAATCAATTGAACTGCCCTCATGCAACTAAGCCAGCTCAAGCACCAGACTCTGTTGCTCCCAGCCCAACACGAGGGCGCTTTCTGGAGCAGGACAGATCAAGCGCGTGGCTCAACATCAAAATCCCTTGCGTCCTGGTTTCAGCGCCGGATGGCGAGCGATTACGCAGCTACATGACCTTCACAACCATGGAGATCTATCAGGAGCTGCACTTCGTCAGTCAAGTGAACGAATCGTAAACAACATCAGACTCAAGTGAAAATGCAATCGATTGATTCCCAACAATTCCTACTCGCATCAATCAAGCTCCGGCACAAAGAACCGTAGCTGGCTGTCGGATCTCACTCTGCAGTATCAAAAAGCTGTGGGCAGTTGGGCCAATTACCATCATTATCAAGCACAGATCCAGGTTCATCTCTTGGATCATTCTGCATGTCCAGCTGCATGGCCATCGTGGCATTTTCAATTCGAAGCACCCTCAGTCCATTCGTGAGAAATTCACTGTCAAGCGCGGCTGTGATCTTGTAAGGCCTGCCGTCGTAAAGCACTCGGACAGCGATCGTGGTCTTGTCCTGGACTGTGCAGTCGTCATACTTCCAGATACTCGCGCTCTCGTTCATCTGTTGCAGCTGGACAAAGTCTGGCAACTCAGTACGCGTAAGACAGGAACTGGACTCATTCTTCGCAGAGCTGGTTGCCCATCGATAGCCACTGCTATTACGCAGCGCCACTTGCTGTAGCATTGGACCGGGAAACCAGTTATAAGCCATCAAATCGCCGTCGAAGTCCCACGAATTCGTCTTCTCACGTCCGGCCTTGAGCCAAAGCATTCCCATGATATGACTAGCGGTCGAGGCGTTGGACTTGCTGTCCACCACGAGCGAGATGGAGCTGGCCGAAGCAAAGGCCGCCACCCACTCAGTCACATGGTGCTGGGCCTTGTGGTTCAACTCGTGCTTCTCTTGATAAAAGCTCACGATGCTATAAATCTGGTAGGGCACGAAGCCGAGCATGAAGATGCTGAGCCCGATCTGGAACCAGCCCCGAGAGTCAATGGCGCGCACACGATCCCAGCAGCCTTTGCTTCGACTACGTGGAGACAGCGGCGGACCATCCTCCAATCCTTCTCCATGCACCGTCGCATTGACGGTGGCGAAACGAATAACGACTTCATGGACAATTCAAGAATGAAGAGTTCGACGAATTCTGCGGCAGTTGGGCTGCGTCGTGTCGCCCAAGGTGACGGAAGTTGACACGTGAGATGCATGATTTATGCCGACTCGTAGAATATTCTACCTATGCTATCAAGAAGCTGGTCAGTTGGCAAACAGTAACGACTTCACGAATCAAGATTTTTGATTTACTCTGGGCAATGCAAATCGATTGAAACGTACTTCCGACTCAACTCCTAGCAAGCACCATGACCAAATGAAAAATAAAACGCTATCAGAACTGGCACTGCAGCCAGTCCATCGGTCGCTTGCTCTGGCTCCAGCCGTCTCCATTGATGAGTCGTCCATCGTCGTGGTTGATATCGGCCTTGTAGAACGCACTGCGATACGTCGTCTTGTACAGATTCGCGTCCAGACCGCCACGGCAGCTTTCGAACGTCACGAGTCCGTCGTTCTCGCTCGTGTTGAAATGCGACGCTTTGCTGGCAGCCACCATGCGCACCGAACTGGGCGAGAGGATGCCGAACGGACTGACGCCACACATGCTCGAGTTCACGTGCTCTCGGAACGTGCGCTGGACCACCGCGTAGAGCTTGTCCAGGCAATGAGTCGATGGCGGCATGCCCGGAACCACCATCGACTTGGCCAAATTGGTCGGTGGGCAGCGCAGGATGTTGTGCTTCACCTTGGGCGAAACATTCGACTGCGACGAATTGCACTCGATGATGACCTGGTTGGCCGTGTGGGTGCCGTTCATGGGGCCCTCGATAGCGATCCACTTGGACGAATTCGCATCCAGACGGCAGTCGCCGTAGAACAAGGCGGCAGCCAAATTCAGATTGCCGGCCGAGTGCGTGATCAGCGCCATGTCCTTCAGCGTCGAGGGCGTCTTCAACTTTGTGGGCTTGGCGTTGCTGTTGTTCGAGACCTTGTACGTCTGGTTGTGGGCGACCGCAGTGGCTGCAGCACAAATGCGTCGCGCCAGATCGCGATCGTACCACGAGGCGTTCATCGTGTTGAAATGCGTGAACTTGACCTCCGAGCAGCATGGCAGTTTGGTGTCGAGATCGGAGCCCCAGTATTCGGGGAAGCTGTCGACCACGCCCACGTCTTCACTCACGTCAATGCCATGGACAAACAGACACTTCTTCTGGCCCTGCGTGCAGCCACAAGGCGCGCTCGCTTCCAACGGACTTGAAACGAGCTCAGGGGCCTTGTTGTCGCCTCGCAGTTGCTTGGATACCCACTCACGCAGTGGCAGTGGAACGTCTTGGTCGGACTCCGTTGGCACACTGAGCGCCTCTTGGGCCAGCACTTGAGAAGAGACGGACGCCGTATCAAAAAGCTGAGGGCATCTGGGCCAGCCAACATTTCTGGTCAGCATGTATCCCGGTCGACTGCGTGGATCTTGGACCAAACCCAACTGCATGACCATCCGAGCGCTTTCAACGCGGAGAATGAGCAAACGATCCGACGGATTTTCATCACGCACGGCTGTGATCTTGAACGGCTCGCTATTGTACAGCACGCGAAGAGAGACCGTGGTCTTGTTACTCTTGGTTCCCCAGAGCGTGGCGCTTTCGTTCATTTTCTGGAGCTGCGTGAAGTCCGGCATCTCTGCGTGCGTGAGGCAGGAGCTGGACACAATTCGCTCAGCACGGACGCCGTTGGTCACCCATCGGTAGCCGCTACCGTTGCGAATCGTCATGTGCTGCTGCATTGGGCCAGCAAACCAGTTATAGGCCGTCAGATCACCATCGACTTGCCACGGATTCGTCTTCTGATGTCCATGCTTCAGCTGACTGGGCCAGAGCATGCCCACGATATGACTGGCAGCTGAGGCATTGGACTTGCTGTCCATTACGAGCGAGATAGAGCTGGCCGAAGCGAAGGCCGCCATCCACCCGGTCGCCTGCTGCTGAGCCATCGTGTGGCTCAGCTTGTTCTTCAAGGCGATCACCTCATGGCTCGAGGCGCTCCACTCCGAAGCGTAGTAAACCACCAGAAAGCCCAAGAGGAGCAACGCAGCGGCGATGAATACCACGAACAGCTTCGCGCAATTCGCGCCTGAAACACTGCTAGGACAGCAGACCCAATGACGGCGCTGATTCGGCCGAGGCGGCACTGGAGAAGGCGGCGGAGACACTAACGGCTTCATGGACAATTAGCGAGTGAGAGCGAACGTTAGTGGAACTTCCGAGTTATGACAGTTGGGCGGGTCCTGTCGCTCACGATCACGCCACGACCGTCCCAACCGAAGCCCCGTTTTTGAGCGATATGTATTATCTCAGCCACGCAGGCTAACTCGAGCCATAGAAACTAGCGTAATGCCATGCTCCGACGGCATAATTCAATCGCGCGACGCCATCGTTCTTGCTTGCAAGGCTCAACTTCTCCATCAGGTGGCAATGGGTTCTTGAGTTTGCACGCGGGGAGAGGTTGCGCCAATACCGAAAAGCTGCGGGCATTTGGGCCAGACGCCGTCATTTTTAAGCATACTTCCTGATCGGTCGCTTGGATTTTGCTCCACGTCGAGCACCATGACCATTTTGGTGCCTTCAACACGAAAGATAGTCGACGGGTTCTCACTGCACGTGGCTGTGATCTTGTACGGCTCGCCATCGTAGACAACATGAAGAGTGATCACCTCGCTGCCCGTGGACTCTTCGCTTGTGGGCGCCCAGACCGTCACGCTCTCGTTCAATCGCTGCAACTGGGAGAAGTCTGGCATATCGGCATGCGTGAGACACCAACTTAAATTGATTCGTTCAGTGCCGAAGCCGCTGGTCGTCCATCTGTAGCCACTGCCATTACGCAGCGCCACGTGCTGTTGCATTGGCCCGGAGAACCAGTTGTAGGCCGTCAGATCGCCATCGACTAGCCATGGATTCGTCTTCCGGTGTCCAGTCTCGATACGGTTGGGCCAAAGCACGCCTACGATGCGGCTGGCGACTGAAGCTCCGGGTTTGCTGTTTATCACGAGCGAGATGGAGCTGGCCGAAGCGAAGGCCGCCATCCACTCCGTCACCTGTTGCTGGGCTACCGTGTGATTGAGATCGTCTTTCAAAGCCGCAACTTCGTCCTTAAAACGCGCTCGATCCAGGTAAAGGACGGGTATCACACCAATGGGCAAGATCATGATCGTGACGATAGCGAGAAACAAGAACACCTTCGCACAGATATCTGCACAAGGAGGGTCCCCTGGTTCACGACGGGGACAGCAGCACGCGCGTTGCTTAGACAACGGCATGGAAGGTGTCGGCGGGGGTGATACGAGCGACTTCATGGACAGAAAGCAAATGAGAATGTGGAGAGGACAGGGCGATCCTCGTGGACCTTTCGGAGATACAGACCAGAATTCTATTCGAATTTGATTCGGAAAGTCTTCGGTCAACAACTACCACCACTTTTGCCGCAACTTTCCCTCCTCGGTCAACAATAACGAGACTCCTGCATGGAAACTTAAACGATCTGGCGTTGATGCAAGCATGAGTTCCAAGCGAAGATCTGCCAGTGTAGGAAACGACTTGTCTGCATGCGATACAAGTGAGAAACTCAAAATCAATCAGCTGTATTCCAAGCCCAAACGGCATGCAATGGCATTGATTTACGACAGCTTTCAAACGTCGCGACTCTGTCGTTTTTGGTGTTGCTCTGCTACAAACGTGTCACGCGCGACCGCCTTCGTAGCCACGCAACTCTGGCAGTGGAGCGTCTTACCTTAGTTGTTTGATAAAGCAGCTTCCAGGTATCGGTCACGCGAATTTAGCATCAAACTCAGCTGCATGACCATGCCGGCGCTTTCAACGCGGAGAATGATCGGCCCGCTGGACGGATTGCCATCACGAATGGCTGAGATCTTGTACGGCTCACCATTATGGAGCACGCGAAGAGCGATGTTGGTATTGTCTACAGCCGTAGACTCCTCGCCCGTGGGCGCCCAGATCGTGGCACTCTCGTTCATGGACTGAAGCTGGGACAAGTCCGGCATGTCTACGATTCTAAGGCAGGAACTGGTCTCGATCTGCTCAGTGCCAACGCCGTTGGTCGCCCACCGGTAGCCGCTACCATTGCGCAGTGCCACGTGCTACTTGCCATGGATTCGTCTTCTGGCGACTGGGCCAGAGCATTCCCACGACGTGGCTGGCATTCACGACCTCAGACTTGACATTGATCACAAGCGAGACGGACGAGGCCGAAGCGAAGGCCTCCATCCACTTTGTGGCCTGCAGATGGGCCGTCGTGTAATTCAGCTCGTTCTTCAACGCTGCAGCCTCCCAAGACGCTTTTGCCCACTCAATACGGAAGATCAGGATCAGATAGAACACCACAGGGATCGAAACTCCGATCAAGACGGGGTGGCAGCAGTACTGGGAAGCTGGCGGAGACGGCGACGACGACGCAATGGGCTTCATGGCGAATGCAAGAGGCGGCCTGAGGTCCTAAAGCATCCAGCCATCAACTGCAGATGGCTGGATATTGCATGATGGGTACAGTGTACCCTGTTGCTGGAAACCCTCGCAAACTCGTTTCAGACTAATCAGATTAGTCCACAGCATCGTTCCATACAAACTTCAAGTCATTCCACAGGCGGCGTCCTTATCTTTTTGTCTCAAATCCGCGATCTCGTTCGTCCGTCGTCATTCTGCAGTTCGGTCGCATGGCCCAAGCTGCTCCGTCGTCGCTCTCCGAGTCCCTCCTGCCCAGCTACGGCGCCATGGCGTCCCCCGCCTCCGTCCCCGACGTGAAGCAGCAGGACATCCCGCTGCTGGTGCAGTCGCTGCGCTCCGCCTTCGACTCTGGCGCCACCAAGGACCTGGCCACGCGCCGGTCGCTGCTCAAGCAGCTGCAGCAGATGATGACCAGCGGCCTGCCGCTGCTGCAGGACGCGCTGTGGAAGGACCTGCACAAGCACCCGGTCGAGTCCTTCGCCACGGAGCTGGCGCTCATTAAGGCGGAGATCCAGGACTGCCTGGATTACCTCAGCGACTGGAGCCAGCCCAAGCTGACCACAACCAGCGTCTGCAACCTGCCGGGCCTGGCCTACATCGTGCCCGAGCCGCTGGGCGTCGTGCTCATCGTGGACGCGTGGAACTACCCCGTGAACCTCGGACTGCTGCCTGTGATCGCGGCTGTGGCGGCCGGCAACTGCGTCCTGCTGCGCCTGCCGGACCAGGACACGGTCAAGCACACGATCGTGGCCATGATGCAGCTGCTGGACGAGTACGTGGACCCAAAGTACGTGCGCTACGTCTACGGTGGCCTGGACGAGTCCAAGGCCGTGCTGGCCCAGAAGTTCGATCTGATCTTCGCCACGGGCTCCCACGTGCTGGGCAAGGCTGTGGCCCGCGCCGCCGCCGAGACGCTGACGCCAACTGTGCTGGAGCTCGGAGGCAAGAGCCCTGCGATCGTGGACTCCAGCGCTGATGTGGAGCTGGCGGCGCGTCGCATCGCCTGGGGCTCGTTCACCAACAGCGGCCAGACCTGCGTGCGTCCGGACTACCTGCTGGTGCACGCCAGCGTTGGCGACCGCTTCGCCCAGGCGCTGGCCCAGAGCATCACGACGTTCTACGGCCCAGACGCGCAGCAGTCCGACAGCTTCGGCCGCATCGTGAACACGCGCATGTTCGACCGCCTGAACAAGCTGCTGGAGGCCGATCGCGCCTTCGTGAGCTTCGGCGGAGCGTCGGACTCGAAGGACCTGTACATCCAGCCCACGCTGTTCAACTTCAAGGCGGACATGAAGGCGTTCGCGGCCAGCGCCGTCATGCAGGACGAGGTCTTCGGGCCGCTGCTGCCCATTGTCTACTACGACGGCGACGAGACCGAGGTGCTCAAGTTCATCAAGCAGCGCCCCAAGCCGCTGGCGCTCTATCTGTACAGCACGAACGCCAAGGCCAAGGCCCGCGTGGTGAACGAGACGTCCTCCGGCAGCATGATGATCAACGACAACATGATGCAGCTGGCCAACCCCAGCGTGCCCTTCGGCGGCGTGGGCGCCTCCGGCATGGGCGCCTACCACGGCAAGCACGGCTTCGACGCGTTCTCGCACCGCAAGAGCGTGATCTACAAGTACAGTCTGCTGGACCTGCCGGCTCGCTACGCGCCGTACTCGAACACGTCCAAGCGCATTCTCTCGGTCGTGCTCTATCCGTTCACTCGGCTGCAGCTGCGCGTGGCTGGAGGCGCTCTCCTGGCTCTGATCATTCTCATTATCGCATTGAGCGTCACGGGTTGAAAGTGCGAGAATCGAGTCGCGCTTGGCCCAGAGAGGGATCCAAGAGCTCCTTCTGAAGCCTGCATGTTTGAGTTGGAAGCTTTACCTTTTTAATTGAACTCTTCGTATCACCCGCTTGCTGCTCTTGCTCTAATGACCAGCCATTCCCCATGCGAAGACAGCACGCTTTCCACTAAATCATCATGCTTTGTTACTCACGCGATCACGTTTTACCACTACAACTACACTAAAATACTAGTCATTCCCCTGGCGTGGGTCGATTGGGCCACGAGGCCGGCGGACTCACGCGCAGAGTGTACAGGAAGCTGGCGATCCTGCTACCCGTCGCCATCGGCGCTTCCAGATACTCGCAATTCTGCTGCATGGGCTCGCTCATGGCCGAACGGTTGCTCCAGATCTCCGGTGCGTCCAACGCCGATGTTGGCTTCGTCAAATGATCTTCCTCGGCCAATATGCTGGCGCTGATTTGCATTTGCTCGCCATAGATCGTGAGAGTCGAAGGCTCGGAGATCAATACATCTCCCTGGCGCTCGATGATGCTCTTGTCTCGAGAACGGACGAGCGCCGGCAGAAGATCACCAGCACAGACAACGAACGGGACGCCTTCAAAGACGATCTCCACGGGCTTCTTCCACGTGCGGCACTGCACGCGGAACGAGGCAAAGTCTTGCGCTTCAAAGGCCTTCTCCACGGCTGCATCCATGGCGTGCAGCGGTGGAAGATCAGACGTCGACAGGCATCGCTGGCTGGCAATGAACCCGCCATCCGACTGCGATCTTGGACTGCGCACCAGTTCGTAGCCTCGATATTCCCACAGCAGCAGCTCCCGCACATCGTTCGTGTCGAACTCAATGCGGATCCAACCGTCAAAGCCGAGTCTGCCCGAGTCGTTGGACTGCCGAGGAAACAGCTGGCCGTACATAGCGACACAGCCGTCTTCCAGACGATCCCACGCTCGAGTCGTGTTAACGTCCTCCGACGTATTGCTGGAGCTCTTGACGGCGAACTGAACCATCTTGGCCCTTCGTACGTGTCGCCAGACGCCATTTACTTGCCTATGGACACTGGACGACGCGATGGAGCTCCAATAGAACAGACAGAGCGCCACTGCTACGATCCCAAAGGCGCCAACGGCCAGACATGCACGCGCGTTCGTGCTTTTCCAGCGATCCGAGTCTCCTTCGATACTTGACTTGGCTTGCTGCACGACGCGTCGCATCTCTCACTTGATCCTGTCGGTTGCGTTGTCCCAACTGGCGGATCCGACTCACTTATTCACTCACTCACACACTCTCTCAGCTCCTCGTCCCTTGCCTCTTACAACGTGATCAGCGGCCCGACCACAAGGTTCTCCCAGCGCAGAGCCAGCAGCAGCACTTCCCGCATCCAGAAGGACGAGTCCGAGGCCGAAGACGAAGTCAGCGAGCCGCCGTACTCGACCTGGAAGCCCTTGGTGCTGTGCATCGGCAGCGGCTGGTCGACTCCAGGAGGGGAGCTGGGCTCCATGTCCGGCAGCGCCGTGAACTTCCACCAGACGAAGCAGTTGGACCAGATCACGCAACTGGGCGCCGCGGGGGTCGACGTCGGCGGCTCGTTGAGGCCCAGCATGCTGGCGTCCTCGGGGTTCATGTCGCGGATGCAGACCAGATGTCCGTCGGGCGTCTTGGTGCGGAAGAGCAGGTAGATGGTGTGGTGCACCCAGCCGTCCACCGTGTGCGTGATCTTGCGGCGCACGATGACCACGTCCGTGGCCAGTCGCTGGATGATCTCGACCTGCACGTTCAGGAACGGCCCAAAGTAGCGCGTGACCTGGTCCTGCAGCGCGCGCATCTCCCAGCTGCGCGCCGCCAGCTCGTCACTGCACTCCTTCTGGAACTGCTTGTGGAACAGGAACTTAACGCAGTTGCCGGCCAGCTTGCGCTTCTCGCGCCAGCCGCAGATCTCCAGGCCGCTCGAGATGAAGTCCTCGCTGTTGGCGAAGTCGTCGATCTCGTGGTACGAGTCGCGCATGAGCGCGAAGCACGCCTCCTGGTCCATGGGATGCCACGTCGAGGGCGTGAGGAAGTCGGCCGCTTGCATGTGCTCCGGCGACGTCTCCCGCTGCTTAGATCAGAATGAGACATTCAGAGTCAGTGTGCGCCACACAACGCAGCAAAGCCAGTCATAAGACGTACGTGATCGTACTCGAGCTGCAGCATCGAGTGGAAGAAGTGGTGGTCGTCGATGGCCTGACGCAGCTGGTAGTTCTGGTGCGTGAGCAGGATGGCCTCCATGGCCAGCGTGTGGATGGCCTTCTGGGCGGCGGGCGAGTCGTCGGCCTTGTCCACGTGACGAGTGGCTGCCACAATGCGCTGCTCCATGGCTTCCACCATGGCCTTCATCTGAACGCGCGTGTGCTACACAGACCAACAAGCCACTCTACAGTCAGTCACCAGGTCATCCAGCTCCCTAGAGAGCACAGTAGCTCAGCTTACCTCTCGCTTGTGGCGACTGCGGCGCTCGTAGGTTCGTAGTCGAGCCTTGGCGGCTGTGGGCGGCGGACGCTTGGCCTTCTTCTCGCGAGGGGTTCTCGAGGGCTTGCGGCCGCGGCGGGGCTTGTTCAGGTCGCCCAGAGCATCGGGATTGAAGAGCAGGTGGAGTTCGTCGCCCTTGGGGCCGCTGGTGGCCGTGACCGCCGGAAGCGACGACGTGTCGAGGTCGGCCGCGCCCCAGAGCAGGCCGAGCGTGGTCATGGGGGCCGGCGCGCCGCCCTCGTCGTCCGAGAGCGTGGAGGGCGCCATGGTGTCCATGACCACGGCGCTGTCGTCCTCCGCCAGCTCCAGCCCCAGCAGCTCGTGCATCGTGCTGGCGTCCATTGTGAGCGAGGCGAAAGAAAGAGAATGGAACACCGTGGGTTGTTCAAGTGGTCTCGCGACTCGGTTGCGATCCCAGCGACTCGGTCTAGTCAAGTGACTAACCTCCAGGTCCTGGCTCTGTTCTGGTGCAAGTCAAGTCGGTCGACTTGGAGCGAAAGGGACATAAACATGTGGCCAAAGCCTACCCCTCCCCTCTCAAACGTACATTTTTGCTTGGGACAGGAGGATGAGCCGGCTCCAAATCCCGGTGTTACGGTACTGTCGCCACTGGCAGGCTGCTGATTTCCCTTCATTATTCTTTTGAATGCTTCGGCTTTGGGATTTGGGGATACTCTGTGGATTTTGTTCAACGTAGAGAAAAGTTTGAGAAAAGTTGGGGAAAATGATATCAAAGATGAGTCCTCTATGCTAAATTTTCTATGCGATTCTCTTTTATGGTGTACTTTGACAGAAAAACAGAATATTGTGCAGAAATGTTACGATCAGGCACTGAACCGCATAAAAACACAGTGTTAAAAGTGGTCCGTCATTTTTGTCGAGTTTGCTGGCAAAAGATACACGTCGGCAAGTTACTCACACGGTTCTTGTGGACTCCAGTCTTCTGGCGGAAGAAGCTCTGTCTGACTATGAGTGTCCCAATGGTACGTGATTGGATGTCATACTTATCAGTCTCATCGCAGAATGTACTTTACTCGCCACTGTGCATAATTTGCAGTCATCACCACCAGTAGATTACGCAGAAGTATGCAAAAAGGAACAAAACCGTAATTTAATATCGACACTCATCATTGCTTTTTGCAGGGCAGTTGCCCAAATCCTGTACGTACCCGTATGTGACACTGAGGATGCTCTTAGTGGCCTGCTTCCTCAAAGGCTCTTGGGCTTGTGTGGTGCTGTCGGGCTTGATCTCGTCAGAGGAGATTTAGAGGTCTGAATTGGCGAGGGCAGCTGACTAAACACTCACATTTCGAACCTTTTGCATCGCCTTGGAAATGAAAATGCTGCTTCGGCGCGCAATCAGAAACATACCGAAGGGAGCTAGCATCCCTAAACATCCAGAGAGGTATCCGACAATGTGAGAAAAACGTGGGAGAGAGCTGATAGTGGATCCTGAAAGGTCATGAAATAGAAAATCACGGTACTGCTCAAACCGTGTGAACCAACCGAGCAGTCGATTGATTGTGGAAGCTCGGAAGGATTCATGAGATGACAACGCAAGCGTCGCTTTCTGCAGTTATCTATCGAGTGCGCTCTCAAAAGTCGTCGTATCACTAAAACGAACATATCCAAAGATATGATATTGGATAATTTAGCGATTTTTTTTCTTCAAAACCATCCGTCGAGATTCTTATGTGCAAACACTGATACTGTATGCTGTATTTGCTCTTACGAACTTTCGTCTCGCCACTTTGGTCGCGAACAAATATAGAGCATTCCTGCTGACATGTTAATGCTTATGTCAAGCGTCGTAACAAGCGACCTTTGCATTTTTGTGTGAATGGTTGCAAAAAGACGTTCATTTACTAACAGTTTTGATGCTTGGTTAGTGAAAATTCCTTTATAAGTGGACAGAGAGATTCAGAAAAGCTTGGAGTCGTGCCTGCTGAACCCAACGCAAGGGCTTGAAGTTGGCTGGTGCAGCATAAATACACGTGGGTGGCGCCATCGGCTGGTTACAGAACTCTCCCCCAGCTCTCCATCCCACCAACTTCAAGGATGGACAGCCGCTTGTTCGGTTCTGTTTCTTCCGGAGAATCCACGTCGAAGCCGACGGGAGCCTTCCCATCAGCCTCAGGCCTGAGCTTCAACTTTGGCTGGCCAATGGTCTCGTCAGTGGGAGCCTGCAGTCATCACCTCAACAGCGAGTCTGGTGACGACGGTGTGTGGCTCTTGTGGCTGACTGGAGCTGCTGTCAGTGTACGTACATTGCAGAAAGTGATCTGTACGGTGAAGACCATCCCTTCAGATGCGAATGCGTTGGCTTCGACTCTGGCCTCGTCTAGTTGACTAAATTAGTCTCAGAGGTAAGCGATTCAGCCGCTCTCGGCTGGATTCTCTGTCCCACAAGTGTGCGTGCAAGTTCCACTTACGCCGGCTTCAGCTTGATTTGTGAGCGTTCTTCGTACTCGAAAGTGGCCAAGTGACCAGAGCTGAACGCTGCCATGTTGGCGACAAGGCTCTGTCTGGGATTCTTCGTTGGGCCTTGCTTTCGAATGGGAGCGTCATTGCACGACGGCTTGTTATCGGAGCCTGTGTGTTGATCTATTAGTGCACTTTGGTTAAGCTCTATGCGATCTCAAGTCCTCGGTTCAAGCATGACGAGCTGGTCCAACACATCACCGAACACTCGTCGCCAATTCAAGCCTTCTTGGACGTTCTGTTATCGTCACGCTCCTCCCTCTGACGACCAATTCGCATGGATTTCTCTCCAAGCGGACTGAAGGCTGCCTCTTCCTACGCATACCGACCGAACCAGCTCTCAAAGTTGACGACTGCGTATCAATGTGGCTGAAGGGTCTTAGTCTCCATGGTATCTACATTTTCCTACCGAAAGCCGGCAGAGCCACGGCGTGGCCTAGCACCACGACACCATCGTCCGGCTCAATTGTCCACGTCACGCAGCAGTCAGGGCGTCTTTGTAATCGGACGCTCACTTTGGTGACTGCATATCGCATACACTGTGGAGCTGCCACGTCGTCGGCGTGATCATGACAAACGCAGCCATCGAATCGTCATGCCTTCATGGCTGGAATTGTCTCGTGGTCGACAACATCCTGGCCATACGCACGAATCTTCCAGAACGCAATACTGGACTGGACTGGGAGCCCGCGTCCTGAACTCGGTGGTCCAGCGCGAGGGCCGATGGCCAATGTCCAAGTCTGTCTCAGTTGGTTTCTGATCCTAGTCGTTGAGGATTTCATTAGCGGCAATTGCGCTCGCACTCATGTCTACAGTACAGACTGCGTATCAAGATCTCGGTGCTCGGCTTCGTCACTCGGCATCGTCATCGCTAGCTGGTCTGATCTCAGTTCTCGAGCCACAGCAGTGTCTCGTTTATTGGGCAGGGACAGAACAGATCCGGGGCTTGAGCGCATGGGTGGATTTTGTCACAGACTCGCTTGGACGGCGTCTACCTCAAGGAAACTGCTGATGTTTCGCATTTGAAAGTGAAATTGCATCATTCCTTTGACTGTGAAGAGGCGGTACTGGATGAATTGGTGACTAAAGCAAGCCCTCATACAGTATTATCGGTCACTGTCATTGTTCTGGACCACATGCACAATTGTCCGAAGTTCGGATAAGCAAACGCATTCACTTCCAAGCCGCAGCTGCCGGATTCACAACATCGCGCTGTTTGACTCATTCAATGCTGACATTCAGAATCAGGACTGCCTGACCGACTGTACTCAGACCTCGCTCTTACAAGGCAAGTGCCAAATGAACTGTCACGCAACCCAGACCTGTCGTTGCGCAGACAAACCTCAAATCTTCCCGGCAAGCAGAATGGAATTCCAATCAGCGGCTGTACCGGTAATAATGAGTAGCGAATCGGTATTAATCGGTAAGTACTGCTGGCAGTACCGTATGATCGGTATATACTGGTGGTTGGTATGCTCAACCAAATACCGATATGGTACTTGATACCGGTATCTCGCTCATTGAATCGGTTTAACCGACCGTTACAAGAAGCATGAAAGGCACCTGTAAGACGCAGGGATTTTACATACAAAGGTCGGTATTTGTGAGCAAGCGCAAATGCTGCTTTGTATTGTAGAGAACCGGATAATCTTCGCTAACAAGTCGTCCGCGTAGCGTTCATTAAACTGTACAGTAACGTTACGGCTGTTATTAGCAGCCTTTACCCGGTAACGTTGTGATGTGAAGAGTGGGCACTTGGATCACCCCGTTGCTCTGAAATGCACCTCGATCTTTGATTCCCTTCAGGTGTCACTCAGGAGGACAAAGGCAGACAATGGAGAGTAAACGGAGATCCTTTCAGATCCGAGGGAGAATCCAGAGAGGAGAGTGAGCCCATTCCAGTCGTCGCATCGTCTCTGTAAGATCCGTTACACACCGTTGAGCTGCATCTGATGCAGACAGGAGTTCAAGGACTCAGCCATGTACCATCCACCAGTATCCTCAAAGAAAAGACGCATTGGAGACAGCACTTTACTCACGTTTCACAACCAGTCGCTCTCTATTAAGGCTCATCATGTGCTCCAAGTGTCCATTGCATTGAGATGCTAGAGCTGGCATCGTGAACTGTGGGATCATAGACAGCATTCAGCCCAGCGTGGGAAAGCGAGCCGGTCAGGATCACGCTCTGGCCTGCGGTTTTCCTTCCTGTGTGTGCAGAGAATCTAAGGATACCGAGCTCGGTGAGGCTGAGAGCGCGTCGCCGAGAGTGGCATTGGGTAACACATCTGCGGCGAAAGCCACGGCTCTGTACGTTGACGCGTCTCGTTTCTCACACCGCAAGAGTGCTCTTTACACGAGGTCTGTGCCCAGCCCATCCGAGGAGGGACAGGCAAAGGGCAGCTCCAAGGCTCATGCTGATGCACCCGTTCGCGCCGCCGTGACTGGTCTGGTCCGTGGTGGCCATCGCCATTGATCAACTAGCTCGCTCGCTCTCAGATCGACCATGGCCGACTCCAGTCTCCCAGCCACGACGCATGACGCCGCGCACGCCTCCGCCACCGGCAAGAAGACGATCTTGAAGCGCGTCTTGGGCGCTGGTCTCGGTCTCTCCTGCGCTGCTGTCGCCGGTATGGCCGTCTACGGAACGCACGGCCAGGCCTTCCAGCACGGCAATGAGCGCTTCCTGGAGCAGCTCGCCTCGGCTACTGGAGTCCACGTGACCTTTACTCCCAAGACCGGATCGGAAGATGCACCCAGCAGCAACGCCATTGAAGGATACCTCTTCCCACGCACGCTCTCCAACGGAACCCTCACGTTCGACGGCCGTATCTCGTACATCCATGTCGGCAGTCAGTACAACTTCACGCTGCTGGATGGTCGAGGCTACGTGACGGTGGCGGACGATGCATCCGGCAGCATCATCACCAACCAGTGCTTGGTCGCAGACAACATCCCGCCCATCAGCACCTTCACAGATGCGCTGCTGGACGCTCGCGTGGTGGACGACGCCTCGGACTTCAACGTGAGCTGCTCGGATGGCAACCTCGTGGAGTTCACCTTCGCTGACGAGCCGTACGTGTTCTGCTCGGACTCGAACTCCACGACCACGTCGATCGTTGGTGAGGATCTGAGTGCCGCCTTCGAGCTCTTCTATAACAACTCGGAGGATTTCCCGACACTGGACTCGCTCACTCGCCCTCAGAGTCTGGACATCTCGGAGTGTGAACTGCTGGAAGACCTGGGCGACTCAAGCAGCTCCAGTGATTCGAGTTCCGCCGGCACGGTCTCGGCCTCTGGCCGCCGCCTCTCGAGCCGCAAGCTCATGGAGAAGACTGTGCGTCGCACCAAGGAGGCCTACCAGGTGCTCACGGGTACGCCTCGCCGTAGTCTCTCGTCCTCGTGTGGCTGCACCACCAAGAAGGTCTGCCTGTTCGTCCACGGTCTGGGCTACGATGACGGCGAAACCACCGATACATTCTCGGACTACTTCGGAAGCATCGACAGCGACGCCACGTGCTGCTCCAGTACCAAGTTCATCCACTTGGACACTGTCGGCACCGCCTGGTACGACGACGCGTTGACTGACAAGTTCTGTGCCGTGGCTGCTGAGGTCTCGGGCAGTGCCAACGCTAGCCTGTCCAACCTGGCTGTTATTGCTCACTCCATGGGTAACCTCGTCACGGCTTCGGCTCTGACCAAGGGCACGTGCGCTCTGGCTTCCTCTTCGCAGTGGATCTCGCTTCACGGCCCCATGTACGGCAGTATGAGCTCCACCACGTCCCTCACGCTCTTCAACTCGCTCTCGGCATCGCTTCAGGCCTTCGCCTGTAGTGAGACGCTCGCCGGCTCGCTCACCAACCCGATCTTCTCTGTGCTGGCCAGCTTCGGCCTGTGCCCGTCGCAAGTTTCGATGCAGTCGATCTCGTACATGGGCACATCCACGTCTAACTCGACAGTCGACGCTCTGTACGTCAAGGCCGCGGCCACGTTCAAGGCGCAGGCGACGTCCAACATGTGCGGAGTGAGCTACGTGGGCCTAGTGTCTACGGACTCGGCCAAGCTCACGGTCATCGGTCTGCTCTCGGGTCACGCGACCTCTGCCAACGACGGCGAGGTGGAGATCTCAAGCTGCCACGCCACCAAGGACCTGTCCACGTACTCGACGTCGTACGACGGCGGCAACTTCTACAAGGCCAGCATCAACCACTTGGACGGCGCCTTCCGCCACGGCGATGGCTGGTGGGGCTCGGCTCGCAAGCCCGTCAAGTGGCTCAACTGCCAGTTCCAGTAGGCGGACAACTTTTGGTGTCTGGACACTGACAGTACCTAGACTCTTTATCCGTACAAATGCTCGGATACTTATGCGTGGGATCATAAATATATGTCTGATCAATGCGTGATATGAACTGTGCACCTTGACTGACTATCATGACGGCGACTTGTCATATTCAGGATCGAAAGCAGGTCTGAAAGCGAACTGTACACTTGGGGTGATGGACGATCTTAACCTCCTTTACCGGAGTTGAAGCTTCACTCGGACATTTTTGAATTTCGATGCGTACAAATTTCTCCATGTGCATGACTGGTCATCGTACAAGTGGAGCGGAGTGGACTGAATCTGTGGTTAACACTTCATCCCACGTTCAACCAAATCCTGCCATGGCCAAATGCGGGTGTAAAGGTCCCAGAGTCACTGGAGCCGGTGCTCTGACACGGTGGAAGCTTCCCATAGTTGCACTCTTGGCGTGATCTCTCTGACACACAGTCTCACTCGGGAATATCCGCCCCAGCACTCAGGTCGCCAGACTACAGCCCTTCAAGATGGCGTCTCTACCAGCGAATTCACTCGATGCCCCAATGTCTGCAACAAGCATCAAGGCAAGACGCAACATCGGCCAAGCGCTAGCCATCGGACTCGGTGTTACATGCACGGCTGTGACCGGCATGGCGCTCTACGGCACACACGGTCAGCCCTTCCAACATGGCAACGAACGATTCCTGGAGCAGCTCGCTTCGGCTACTGGAGTTCACGTGACCTTCACACCCAAGACCGGGTCAGAAGATGCACCAAGCAGCAACGCTATTGACGGATACCTCTTCCCACGCACGCTTTCCAACGGCACGCTGACGTTCGACGGTCGTATCTCGTATATACACGTTGGCAGTGAATACAACTTCACGATCTTGGACGGCCGAGGCTACGTGACGGTGGCGGACGAGTCCTCAGGCAGCATCATCACCAACCAGTGCTTGGTCGCAGACAACATCCCACCCATCAGCACCTTCACAGACGCGCTGCTGGATGCTCGAGTGATTGATGACGCCTCGGGCTTCAACGTGAGCTGCTCGGATGGAAACCTCGTGGAGATTACGTTTGCCGATGAGCCGTACGTGTTCTGCTCCGACTCAACATCCAACACTACGGCCGTTGTTGGTGAGGATCTTGAAGCGGCCTTCGAGCTTTTCTACAACAATTCTGAGCACTTCCCGTCTCTTGACTCTTTGACGCGTCCTCAGGGTCTGGATATCACGGATTGTGGACTTCTGGAAGACCTGGGCGACTCCAGTGGCTCGAATTCGGCTGGAAGGGTCTCTGCTTCGGGTCGCAAATTGTTGGAGAAGACCGTTCGTCGCACAAAAGAAGCGTATGAAGTGCTCACGGGCACTCCACGCCGCAGTCTGTCGTCCTCGTGCAGCTGCACCACCAAGAAGGTATGTCTGTTTGTGCATGGCTTGGGTTTCTCAGATGGAGATACCACCGACTCGTTCTCGGACTACTGGGGTAGTATCGACTCGGAAGCCACGTGCTGCTCCAGTACAAAGTTTATCCACCTGGACACGGACGGAGAGCCATGGTACGCTGACGTCTTGACGGACAAGTTCTGCGCCGTGGCGGCCGAAGTCTCCGGTAGCTCCAATGCCAGTCTCTCCAACATGGCTTTGATCGCGCACTCCATGGGCAATCTAATTATCGCTTCCGCGTTCAAGAAGGGCACGTGCGCCATGGCGTCGTCATCACAGTGGATCGCTCTGAACTCGCCCATGTACGGCAGTATGAGCGCCACCACCGCCATGAGCGTCTACAACTCGCTCTCGAGCAGTCTCCAGGCATTTGCGTGTGACCCGACGCTGGCCGGATCGCTCACTAACCCGATCTTCTACGCCTTATCGCAGCTCGGCCTGTGTCCGTCCCAGGTCTCCATGGAATCCATTGCGTACATGGACTCCTCCGAGTCCACGACGACCCTGGACACGCAGTATGCCGCCGTGACCGAGATCTTCCGCGCACAGGCGTCCTCAAGTCTCTGTGGCGTTAGCTACGTCGGCCTGGTCTCTCCGCTTTCGGCCATGCTGACGGTCGTGGGTCTCGCCTCGGGCCATGCGACCTCCGAGAACGACGGCGAAGTGGAAATCTCGAGCTGCCACGCCACCAAGGATCTGTCCGCGTACTCGACGTCGTACAATGATGGGAACTTCTACAAGGCCAGCATCAACCACCTGGACGGCTCGTTCCGCTATGGAGACGGCTGGTGGGGCTCGGCTCGTAAGCCCATTAAATGGCTCAACTGCCAATTCTAGGGCTAAAAATGTCCGGACAGATTATCCGTCAACGTACAGTTTTGATTGAATTTTTCATGTTATGGTACGGCCAGTATTAATAATACAAAGCGCAGCATTGACCAAGTCACGCGGTAAATAATCCCAATGCATACCACTAGATTGTGCCAGTCATGGATAGTCATTGTTTACGACCACGTAGTAGCTCGGATTGTACTGGTTAGGCCGAGGGTACGATCCAACCGGATGGGGTCTCTGAGGCTCCTCGGTTTGTACTCGCTCTTCTGGCACGGAAATCAAAATCGGTTCGTCGGTCGTCTCGACATCAGTGGCGACTGGGACTGGTGGCGCACTCGTTTGTACGGCTCGAGGTGGCGCAGTCGTGGCTGGCTTTGACGAAAAAATCTTCCCGAGGTTGAATGGTAACTTGAATTGGCTCTCCATCTTGGTCTGCGTGGCTTTGTGTCTCTCCATCTTGGCCTGAGTGGCTTTTTGGCCATCCATTTTGGTCTGTGTGGCCTTATGGCTCTCCATCTTGGTCGGTGTGATCTTGTGGCCCTCCATTCTTGCCACAGTCGTCTTGTGCGCTTCCATTCGACCCATTATGTGGGAATTGGCGTGCGTGTCCGTCAATTGTCGTAGATTGGCAGCGTCCACACGTGCTAAAGTGAGCGCCAGCGTCACAATCACAGCCAGGGTTGTGATCTTCATCGTCTCTCTCTACTCTTGTGAGTTCGTTTGTGTCGTGGCGCGGAGAGAACAAGACCAGCCCAAGACAGTGTGTGCGACTGCTCAAAAGATCGCGATTCTGCGGCCAGGAGCAGCTCCAAACAGTCTCCAAGCGACGGCTACTGCGGATTCGAAAGGTTGCGCAAATCCAACAGCGAGCCAAAGAGTTCAGCCCTTCTAAGGAGTCGTCCAAGACCAGATTCCACTGCTTGAGTGCGAATAGCCCATGAGACGCAGCCATGGCCACGAGATCCACTCCAGTGCCTTTCTCTCGAGCTCAAGCGCACGTAAAAGACCGACCGAAGGTGCTGGTATTATAGAGCAGTCCATTCCTCCTCTCCAGATGGTCAGGACTCGCGTTAAGCTGCCATAAGCACCTCTTCCCGCGGAACGTGTGGCCGCCGGTGGATCGATGGGCATCGCGATCCTTCCCTTCTCCGACTCGAAATGAGACAAGATTCGGAGTCATGGGGATGCGTCGGCGTCCGGTCTCTTGGCCAGAGGCCCATCAGCAAATCCCAGAGGAAGAGCGCCAAAGGCCTGATTCCAGACAACGTAGCATCACGTGTGTGGCTCTCACTCCGTCGCTGGCGACCGCATGGGCGACTGCTTTTGGGTGGGAGAGCGCATTGACGCGTAAACGTCAGGGTTTTGGGCTCCAATCCGCCCTCACTTTCCATCCTCCGTCGTCTTGGGCATCAACGGACCAAAGCCATGTCGCTCCCGACCAAGATGAGCGATGTCTCGCCTGTGGCGCACGCCAGCGCCTCCGCCGCGGCCTCAGCCAGCAAGAAGACGCTGTTCAAGCGCGTGCTGGGCGCTGGTATCGGTCTCTCGTGCGCTGTGGTGGCCGGCATGGGGCTCTACGGCAGCCACGGCGAGGCCTTCCAGCACGGCAGCGAGCGCTTCCTGACTGAGCTCGCTTCGGCCTCTGGCGTCCACGTCACGCTCACGCCCAAGACCGGCTCGGACTACGCGCCCAGCGGCCTTACGATCGACGGCTACCTCTTCCCGCGCACGACCACCAGCGGCTCGCTCACCTTCGACGGCCGGCTGTCGTACATTCACGTGGGCAGTCAGTACAACTTCACACTACTGGACGGCCGAGGCTACGTGACCGTGCAGGACCAGTCCACGGGCGTGGTCACGACCAACCAGTGCCTGTACGCGGACAACATCCCGCCACTCAACACCTTCACGGACGCTCTACTGGACGCGCGCGTGATCGACGATGGCTCGGCCTTCAACGTCGAGTGCTCAGGCGGCAACCTCGTGGAGTTCATGTTCGCCAACGAGGCCTACGTGTTCTGCTCCAAGGCCGGCGTGTCCGTGAGCTCCATCGTGGGCGAAGACATCAAGGCTGCGTTTGAGCTGCTGACCGAAAACTCGGAGGGCTTCCCGACCGTGGACTCGCTCTCGCCCCAGGGACTCGACTTCTCGCAGTGCGAACTGCTGGACTCGACCAGCTCCACTGGCTCCACATCGGGCCGCAAGCTGCTGGAGAAGACCGTGCAGCACTCCAAGGACGTGTACAACGTGCTCACGGGCTCCACTCGCCGCAGTCTGGCATCGACCTGCGGCTGCGAAGGCGGCCTCAAGGCCTGTCTCTTCGTGCACGGTCTGGGCTACTACGAAGGCGAGACCACGGACTCGTTCCCGGCCTACTTCGGCGACATCGAACAGCGCCAGCGCTGCTGCTCCAGCACCAAGTTCATCCATCTGGACACCGTGGCCAAGACCTGGTACGACGATGAGATCACGGACAAGCTCTGCGCTGTGGCCGCCGAAGTCACGGGTAGCTCCAAGGACAGTCTGGAGAACCTGGCGCTCGTGGCCCACTCCATGGGCAACCTCATCACGGCCTCGGCCTTCAGCAAGGGCACGTGCAAGCTGGGCTCGTCCTCCAAGTGGATCGCGCTAAACGGCCCGATCTACGGCAGTATGAGCGCCACGACTGGCGTCAAGACCTTCCAAGCTCTAGCGCCCAGCGCGCAGAAGGCTCTGTGCAGCAACACGCTTGTGGGTCCCATCACGAACCCTCTGCTGGAGCTGCTGGGCCACAACGGCCTCTGCCCCGTGCAGACGGCGCTCACGTCCATCGCGTACATGGGCTCTGCACTCTCGACGCTCGACCTGGACCAGAAGTATGTGGACGCGGCCAAGGCCTACGTGGAGAACGTTGGCTCCAACATGTGCGGCGTGAGCGCCACGGGCCTCGTGTCCTCGGACTCGGCTCTCATGGCGGCCAACGGCCTGATCTCGGGCCACGCTTCCTCGCAGAACGATGGCGAGGTGGAGATCACGAGTTGCCACACGACGCTGGACCTGAACAAGTACTCGACCTCGTTCGACGGCGGCAACTTCTACAAGGCCAGTATCAACCACCTGGACGGCGCCTTCCGCCACGGAGACGGATGGTGGGGAGCCGACCGCAAGCCGGTCAAATGGTTCAACTGCCAATTCTAGATACTCTCTCTCTTGTTGTGTGTGAAAATGTGAATGCAAATCAGTGAACTCGCTTGTCCGGACATTCATTTCTGTACGATGATCTCTTGCTGTTGGCTTGGATTTTCTGTATGTTCACGCTCCCGTACACTTCATGAAATGACCGGACAGTAGCACATGGAGGTCGCCAACTCTTGCTCCCACTCTCGTGCATCTTTTCCCTGTGCGTTCAGTGTACAGAGAGCCACGTACCCTGAGGAGGGCCACTCTGACGTCTCTGTCCGGTTGATTCCCTTGGGTCTTTTTGAGCGAGTGGTGAAGCCAAATCTATTCCGCGCCCTCCCATTCCCAACTGCTGCCATTTGCCAAGTTGCTGTCAACGAACACAATCATGAAGCCAACGCTCCCAGTCAAGACGCAGGCAGAAGAGCCGCGTCTAAGCCAGAAGACCGTCTGGAAGCGTGCCTTGGGCGCTGGTCTCGGTCTCGCCTGCGTGGCTGTGGCTGGCACGGCGCTCTATGGAACCCGCGGCCAGGCTTTCCAGCATGGCAACGAGCGATTCCTGGAGCAACTTGCGTCAGCTTCTGGAGTCCACGTGACCTTCACGCCCAAGACCGGATCGGACGACGCTCCAAGCAGCAACGCCATTGAAGGATACCTCTTCCCACGCACGCTCTCCAATGGAAGTCTCACGTTCGACGGACGAATATCGTACATCCACGTTGGAAGTGAGTACAACTTTACGCTGCTGGACGGTCGAGGCTACGTGACGGTGGCGGACGAGTCCTCTGGCAGCATCTCGATCAACCAGTGCCTCGATGTGAACAACATCCCGCCCATCAGCACCTTCACGGATGCACTACTGGACGCTCGAGTGGTGGACGACGCCTCGGACTTCAACGTGAGCTGCACGGCTGGAAACCTTGTGGAGTTCACCTTCGCTGATGAGCCGTACGTGTTCTGCTCCGGCCCAGATGTCTCGGTATCCTCGATCGCTGGTGAGGATCTTGAAGTAGCCTTTGAGTTCTTCTACAACAACTCGGAGGACTTCCCGACGCTGGACTCGCTCACTCGTCCTCAGAGTCTGGACATTGCTGAATGTGGGCTTCTGGAAGATCTTGGCGACTCTAGTTCGGCCGGTAAAGTCTCTGCTTCGAGCCGCAAGCTGCTGGAGAAGACTGTCCGTCGCACTAAGGAAGCCTATCAAGTGCTCACAGGCACTCCACGCCGCAGTCTCACGTCCTCTTGCAACTGCGCTGGCGGCATGAAGGTCTGTTTGTTCGTCCACGGACTGGGCTACACTGATGGCGAAACCACGGACTTGTTCACGGACTACTTCAAGAGTGTTCAGACCAAGACCAAATGTTGCTCCAGCACCAAATTCGTCCATCTCGACACCGAGGCCCACGCCTGGTACGACGACGCCGTGACCGACAAGCTCTGCGCTGTGGCTGCCGAAGTCTCGGGCAGTGCCAACACCAGTCTGTCCGATCTGGCCATCGTGGCTCACTCCATGGGCAACCTCATCACGGCCTCGGCCCTCTCCAAGGGCACGTGTGCGCTAGCCTCGTCGTCCAAGTGGATCGCGCTGCACGGGCCCATGTACGGCAGCGAGAGCGCTTCCAACTCGATCACGCAGTGGGACAAGCTGTCAGCAAAGCTTCAGGCTGCAGCGTGTGACCCGACGCTCGTGGGCTCGCTGGTCAACCCGCTGTACTATGTGCTGGTCAAGCTCAACCTGTGTCCTTCGCAGGTGGCTCTGCGGTCGCTGGCCTACATCAACTCGACCGCCTCGACTGCCACGCTCAACGCCAACTACCTCACGGCAGCCGAGACGTTCCGCACCAAGGCGACCTCGAGCATGTGCGGCGTGAGCCCCTCGGGTCTGGTCTCAACCGAGTCCATTCTCATGGTGCTCAACGCTGCGGTCTCCGACTTCTCCAGCTCCGAGAACGACGGCGAAGTGGAGATCTCGGCCTGCCACGCCACCAAGGACCTGTCCACATACTCCACGTCGTACGACGGCGGCCACTTCTACAAGGCCAGCATCAACCACCTGGACGGCGCCTTCCGCAACGGCGACGGACTCTGGGGAGCGGATCGCAAGCCGGTCAAGTGGTTCAACTGCCAGTTCGACGATTAAGTATACCAGTCGTTAACAGAAGCTGACACATATAAAAAATTTTATTGGAGTCAACTCCACTTAAAGCTATAGGTGAATTTACGTGAAGTTGCCGCTTGCTTGAAGATACGCAACTGATTTGCACCACATTCGCGTCACATTCACCAAAAGTCGTCAGCAAAAAGTCCGGATCTTTGTGTCCGAATCTAGAATATGATTGGCTGAAAAGAAAGCTCTGGGTTCACTCGCATTCATTGGCTGATTTAATCCCAAAACACGTATTCCATTGGCTTAAAATACATAGACCGTCACTCTTTCGGGTGTGCGCAGTGCGCATCTCAGCAGCCAGAGCTCATTCCGCCTTTGGCCAGCAAGATCGCAAGACGCTCCCGATGGCGACGGTGGTGAAGAAGACGGTGACCAAGACGGTCAAGACGACCAAGGTCTCGGCCGAGGGGCTCGTGGTGCACGACCTCACGGAGATGAAGCTGCAGAAGAGCGCCAAGAGCATCGTGGCCACCGAGGGCCGCGACGCCGCCATCCGCGAGTGCCGCCGCAAGGTCGAGAAGATCTCGCGCGAGTGCCGCATGGACAACGTCAAGTACCGCGACCCGCACTTCGATCTGTCCGAGATGACCAACTTCTGCCTCAACGGCCTGCGCCAGACGGGCGAGGGCGAAGAAGGCGTGGCGCCTCCAGGCGCTGTCAAGCGCGTCGAGGAGATCTACGACAACCCCAAGTTCATCGTGGACGGCATTGATGCGGGAGACATCAACCAGGGCAGCGCAGGCGACTGCTGGTTCCTGGCCGCTGTAGCCACGATCGCCAACATGCCGAATCTGCTGGAGAGCATCTGCGTGGCGCGTGATGAACGTACGTTGTATGGCTGTTGCATGCTTTGGATCATGGTTGAGAGGACTCACTGGTGTGAATTTGAACAGAGGTCGGCGTCTACGGCTTCATCTTCTTCCGCGATGGCGAATGGGTCTCCGAGGTCATTGACGATCAGCTGTACATCACCTACGGCGACTACGTTGAAGCCGACGCGAGTCTGCAGTCCGCCTTCCCCACGGAGGAGCTGTATGTGCAGGCAAAGCAGCGTGGGTCTGGCGCGCTGCACTACGCCAAGTGCGCCGATTCGAATGAAACGTGGCTCCCTCTCCTGGAGAAGGCGTTTGCTAAGGCTCACGGTGACTACACGGCCATCGAAGGCGGCTTCACGGGCGAAGGCGTCGAAGATCTTACCGGCGGCGTGACTATGGAGGTCATCACACGCGATATCCTGGACCGTGACCGCTTCTGGAACGAAGAACTGACCAAGGTGAACAAGGAGCTGCTCTTCGCTTGTGGAATCACGAGTTCTGCTGAGGTTGTCAATGGCATCCTCACTGGCCACGCGTACTCGGTGCTGAAGGCTGTGGAGGTCAACGGCCAACGTCTAGTGCAAGTTCGGTACGTTGCAAGATCCAGCTGTATTGTATATCCACGTTGAGTGAGTTGCTGACTGTTGCGACTTGTCTATTCTAGCAACCCATGGGGCAAGACCGAATGGGATGGTGCCTGGAGCGACGGATCTGCTGAATGGACTGCCGAGTGGATGATTGCGCTTGAGCACAAGTTCGGAGACGACGGCGCCTTCTGGATGTCCTACCACGACTTCCTCAAGAACTTCACCGATTTGGACCGCACGCGCATCTTCACGCCCGAATGGACGGTCGCGCAGTGCTGGACGCAGCAGCAGGCGCTGTGGCCTGCCCGCTTTGGAGAGCAGGAATTCCGCATCACGATTCAGAAGAGTAGTCCGGTTGTGATTGTGCTGCAGCAAGCTGACAGCCGCTACTTTGTCGGTCTCGACGGTCAGTACCGCTTCAACTTGCACTTCCGCGTCCGTCGTGAGGGTGAGAGCGAATACTTCGTTCGCACCAAGCAGACGATCATCATGTCGCGCAGTGTCAGCAAGGAAGTGAACCTCGAGGCTGGCACTTGGCTCGTGTCGTTCAAGGTTTCGCGCGCCAAGACTGGCCGCCCGACTCGATCGGCCTACATCGGCGCTTTCATCAAGGACCAGTCCAACAAGTTCATGCACATTGCGCGGAGCTACGATTACGCCTTGGCCAAGACTCTTGTAAATGAACAATGGGAGGATGCTGAGGAAGAAGAGGTGGGAAAAGAGGAGGCGGAAGAAGAAGCTGCTGAGGAGAACCAGGAAGGAGAAGAGGAGGCAGAAGAAGAGGAGGAGGAAGAGGAAGACTCGTCGGCTGAAGATTCGATTGCCATCGTCGGTCTTCGTGTGCACGCCAAGGACCCCGAGCTGCAAGTGAAGCTCACGACTGCGGAAGCCATCGATCAGGAATTGGACCCGGACTCCTCTTGCGTGCACGCGTTCCTCGACAACGTGGCCGACAAGAGCGCCTTCCTCTCGTCTCACATCGGCAACTAGGAAGATTGCTTCCCCAAATGTACAAAACGTGGCAGTTCGTATCGTGTTCAAATGCAACAAAGATGTAGTGACTCTTACCATCTCTGACTTGTTGAGTTCAGGCCCACTTGGCCAACATACCGAAGATGGCGTAGCCCAGGCACAAAGCCGCCGTCTTCTGAGGCATCATCTTCGAGTCCTCAGGCGTGGGATGGCGAGGGAACTCCTGCGGGATGACCTCCATCACAGCCACGTAGATGAACGTGCCAGAGGCCAGAGCC